>PVHP010045523.1:0-13642 GCA_004024765.1 Zapus hudsonius | reverse complement strand
AGAGAGAGAGAGAGAGAGAGAGAGAGAGAGAGAGAGAGAGAGATCACCAAGGCCACCACCATGTGGGTCTGGCTTATGTGGGTCCTGGGGGATTGAACCCGGGGCCTTAGGCACTGGAGGCAAGTGCCTTAACCGCTGAGCTATCTCTCCAGCCCGGCTTTCTTTCTTTTAAAAAATAATTTTTTTTATTTGCATTTGTGTGTGTGTGTCTGTGTGTATCTGTGTGTGTGGAGGGGGGCTGTGCCAGGGTCTCTTGCCATTCACATTCAATTTTATGTGTGTGCTGGGGAATCAAACCCCAGGCCATCAGACTTTCCAAGCAAGTGCCTTTAACTACCAAACTATCTCTCCAGCCCCAACTGGGCCTTTTTTTTTTAATAATTTGTTTTATTTTATTTATTCATTTTCAAGGAGAGGGAGGGAGAGAGAGAGAGAGAAAGAGAGTATGTGAAAGTATGTCAGGGCCACCACCCTGTGGGTCTGGCTTATGTGAGTCCTGGGGAATTGAACCCAGGGCCTTAGGCACTGGAGGCAAGTGCCTTAACCGCTGAGCCATCTCTCCAGCCCAAGCCTTTCTTAAACTTAGCATTTCTCATCTATGACCCAGATGCACCGGTGTGTTCAGCATCTACCACTTGGAGTCACCCCTTTACCTGATTGCCTCTGGGAATTTAGGAAGCAGGGAGAATTGCTGCAATGCTAAGTCCATGGTGTGTGCTGTGTCATAGGTAATAAACGACTGCTTCCTTCCTGACTAGATTTATGGAAGTGGGGCCAGTCAGCCAAACAGCTACCCTGTGCTGAGGAGTGCTTGGCCCCTTGATTTTGCAGAGCAATCTATGCGTTATTTTCCTTTGTGTATAATCTAGAACAAATCTCTTGCTTGTTCTGTTCAAGGCAATTAGGGTGCCTCAATAAACAAACCAGAATTACTACCTTCATGGAGCTCACATACTGAAGGGGAAGGAGGGACAATGGACATATGCAGAAGTGTAATGCAGAGGAGTTGCAGTTTTGACAAGGAACCACACACTCTGTAAACTTACAGAAGGAGGAACAAGGACCAATTATGGTGTGACTACAGGAATCCAAAAGACAGAAGGTGACAGTTGGGCCAAAGTGTGGCAGTGGAGGTGGTGGGAAGTGGTTATATGCTAAATACATGCACAATGGAGTCAAGGAGATTCCATGAAGATTGCTTGTAGGGTTTGAGTGTTTGAACTCAGAAGCTAAGCAGGGTCAGGCCTGGTTAGTACTTGGATGGGGGAAGGGAGTTCAATAAATCCAGAGTTTTTGGGCTGGAGAGTTGGATCAGCGGTTAAGGCACTTGCCTCCAGTGCCTAAGGCCCTGGGTTCAATTCCCCAGGACCCACATAAGCCAGACCTACAAGATGGTGGCTCTGGTGCATATTCTCTCTCTCTCTCTCTCTCTCTCTCTCTCTCTCTCTCTCTCTCTCTCTCTCTCTCTCTGAAAAATGAATAAATAAAATAAAAAAAAATAAATCCAGAGTTTTTGTCTTCCCTACTGGAGAGGTGGAGCTGCTACTGAACAAAAAGGAAGACTTTTTTAAAAAAAATACTTTTTATTAATTTGCAACCAGAAAGAGAGAGAGATACAGAGAGAAAGAGAGAGAGAAGGAGAGACAGAATGAGTGCACCAGAGCCTCCAGCCACTGCAAATGAACTCCAGATGCATGTGCTACTTTGTGCATCTGGCATTATGTGGGTCCTGGGAAATCAAACTCCAGTTGTTAGGGTTTTTTTTTTTTTTTTTTTTGGTTTTTCGAGGTAGGGTCTCACTTTAGCCCAGGCTGACCTGGAATTCACTATGTAGTCTCAGGGTGGCCTTGAACTCAAGGCAATCTTCCTACCTCTGCCTCCTGAGTGCTGGGATTAAAGATGTGCGCCACCACTCCTGGCCAGGGAGGCTTTTTATTTGGCTTTTAATGAAACTTGGTCATTTTTTCATATAGATCTTGTAGCTACTTTGTTATATTTATTCCTCGGTAATTTATATATTCTAGTGATATTAATATTAAACTACTACTACAATGACATTTATTTTTTTAATTTTGGGGGGGGGGGTTGAAGTAAGGTCTCATTCTAGCCCAGACTGACCTGGAATTCACTATGTAGTCTCAGGGTGGCCTCGAACTCATAATGATCCTCTTACCTCAAAAGTGCTGGGATTAAGGTATGTGTCACCACTCCTGGCTCAATTTTTTTTGGGGGGGAAAGGGAGGATTCAAGGTAGGGTCTCACTGTAGCCCAGGCTGACCTGGAACTCACTTTCACGTTCCAGGCTGGCCTCGAATTTATAGTGATCCTCCTACTTCAGCCTCCTGAGTGCTGGAATTAAAGGCCTGTGCCACCATGCTCAACTGTTTTTTTTTTTTTTATATATATTTTATTTATTTGCAAGGAGACAGAGAGAGGAAGAGAGAAAGAAAGAAAGAAAGAAAGAAAGAAAGAAAGAAAGAAAGAAAGAAAGGAGGGAGGGAGGGAGAGAGAGAGAGAGAGAATGGGCATGTTAGGGCCTCTGGCAACAAACTCCAGATGCATGTGCCACTTTGTGCATCTGGCTTCATGTGGGAACTGGGATATGGAACCCAGGTTGTTAGGATTTGTCAGTGAGCACCTTAACTGCTGAGCCATCTCTCCAGCCCTGTTGTTCTATTTTAAGTTGGCTTTTGTTCCTCCTCTTATGTTATGGATTGCTTCTCTGGACTTCCTAACACTGCTAAGCTATATGCCAGCTCCCACAACCCCTGTGATTCTTCTTGGATTGTCTCTTTGTTTATAGTAGTAAGTCCACTGATTCTCTGGAAGTCTTTTCGTGTGTGTGCTTGTGTGTGTATAATGTGGTGTGTATGTGTGCGTGTATGTACACATGCAGTGTCTTATACCCATCCTTTTTATTTTTATGTTTATTTTTGAGGAGAGAGAATGGGTACACCAGGTCCTCTTGCCATTGCAAATGAACTCCGGGTGCTTGCATCTGGCTTTATAGGGGTGATAGAAAATGAAGCCCTGGGCCAGCTGGGCATGGTGGTGCACGCCTTTAATCCCAGCACTCAGGAGACAGAGGTAGGAGGATCGCCGTGAGTTCGAGACCAGCCTGAGACTACAGAGTGAATTCCAGGTCAGCCTGGGCTAGAGTGAGACCCTACCTCGAAAAAAAAAAAAAAAGCCCTGGGCCATCAGGCTTTGCAAGCAAGTACCTTTAACCACTGAGCCATCTCCCCAGGCCCTGTTCTTTTTGTGAGCAAGTCTTTTACTGATCCTGAAGCTTTCAGTTTTTTCCACAAGGTCTGGTGATTCTTGAGTCTCTGCTTCCCTATGGGACTGGGGTTACAGATGTGCATGGCCACACCCAGGTGTTTATGTGGGTCCTGGGGACAAAATTGAAGAGGTCTCTAAGGCAATCATATTTGCACAGGGAGTGTTCTTAACCACAAAGTCTCTCTTGAAGTCTTTATATGGATCACTTTCTCTTCAGTATTAATTCTTCACCTGCTTTTCTTAAATTGTTTCTCTAGCTAGCACAAAAATTGGCAAACCATGGCATTCAGGCTAAGTATTGCCTACTCCCTATGTTTTTATTTATTTATTTATTTATTTATTTATTTATTTTTTTTTTTTGGTTTTTCGAGGTAGGGTCTCACTCTAGACCAGGCTGACCTGGAATTCACTCTGTAGTCTCAGGGTGGCCTTGAACTCATGGCAATCCTCCTACCTCTGCCTCCCAAGTGCTGGGATTAAAGGCGTGCGCCACCACGCCCGGCCTCCCTATGTTTTTATACAAAATTTATTGGAATATAATCATGTTTATTCATTATGAATTATCTCTGATTGCTTTTATACTATAACTGCAAACTTAAATAGTTGAGACATAAACTACATGCTCTAAAATATTTACTTTCTTTTTTTAGAATCTAGATCTTTTTTTAAAGATATTTATTTATTTATTTATTTATGAGAGAGAGAGAGAAAATGGGCATGCCAGGGCCTCCAGACACAAGCACCCTCTTGTGTATCTGGCCTTACATGGGCACTGGGGAACTGAACTCAGGTCCTTCTGCATTGCAGGCTAATGTCTTAACCACTAAGCCATCTCTTCAGCCCTAAAATATTTACTTTCTGACCTAAAAAGAAAAAGGTTTACAACTCTTGGGCAAGGTTTTGTTAACACCATATTAAATAATAATATCAAATACAGATATTTGTAGCTTCATTCTCTATAAATAGAAATGTATTTAAAAGCAAGATATTTATAATAGAATTCTGTCATATGATATTTATTAAATTAAAGAAACAAATGGGAAAAATAGATGGGAATGTTTAATTCTAGTTTTCTAAGAATTATGAGTTTGCATTTTACTAAATGCTTTTTCTGCAATCAATGATATGAACATGTGTTAATTTTTTCTTAATATATTGATGAGAATTTTATACATAGGCCTCTTTCTTATCTTCATGATATTTTCCCTTCCTGAGATAAACCCATATATTTCATATATTTCAATTGATTGTTTTTCAAAATAACTGTTGTATATGAATTCACAAATATATTATTAAAGAATTTTGTTCTTGTTTTTCAAGGTAGGGTCTTGATCTAGTCCAGGCTGACCTGGAATTCACTATGTCATCTCAGGCTGGCCTCAAACTCACACCCATCCTCCTACCTCTGCATCCTTAGTGCTGAGAGTAAACGTGTGCATCACCACACCCAGTTTAAGATTTACTTTAAAAAATATTTTTCTTAGCTGGGTGTGGTGGCGCACGCCTTTAATCCCAGCACTCGGGAGACAGAAGTAGGAGGATCGCTATGAGACCAAGGCCACCCTGAGACTACAGAGTGAATTCCAGGTCAGCCTGGACTAGAGGGAGACCCTATCTCGAAAAAAAAAAAAATTAAAAAGGGCTGGGCAAGCCAGTTTGGTGTCGCATGCCTTTAATCCCAGCACTGGGGAGGCAGAGATAGAAGCATCGCCATGAATTCTAGGCCACCTTGAGACTCCATACTAAATTCCAGGTCAGCCTGGGCTAGAGGGAGACTCCACCTCAAAAAACAAAAAGCAAAAATCAAAAAACAAACAAAAAGAGCTGGGTAGATGACTCAGTAGTTAAAGACGCTTGTTTTCAAAGCCTGCCAAAGCCTGGGTTCAATTCTCTAGTGGCCACACAAAGCCAGATGCACACAGTGGCGCCTAAGTGTGGAATTTGTCGGTGGTGGCAGGAGGCCCTGGTGTACTCATAATCTTGTTCTCTCTCTCAAATAAATGAATAATAAATAAAAAAACTTTTTTTGGTTTTTAGAGGTAGGGTCTTCCTCTTGCCCAGGCTGATCTGGAATTCACTATGTAGGCTCAGGGTGGCCACGAACTCATGGCAACCTTCCTACCTCAGCCTACTGAGTGCTGGGATTAAAGGCGAGCACCACCATGCACCAGGGCTCCTCTCCCTTTTCCTTCCTTCCTTTCTTTTTTTTTTTTGGTTTTTCGAGGTAGGGTCTCACTCTAGCCCAGGCTGACCTGGAATTCACTATGTCTCAGGGTGGCCTCGAACTCATGATGATCCTCCCAAGTGCTGGGATTAAAGGCGTGTGCCACCACGCCCAGCTCCCTCTCCCTTTTCAACCAGATTCTCTATATGACCACACCCCAACTTCCCTAGTGACAGTGTACAGCTGCTCTGAAAACCCAGATGGAAATGGACTCAGTTCTGAGTCACATCTTCAGCTAGCCCAGAAGAAAAAGAAAACCAAGCCTTTCTTGGATCATTCACAAAGGTTACAAATAAATAAACTAACTGAAAGCTGGGGCTTCAGTGTTCCTACTGCTCTGATGGTATCAGTTAGGAAGGATGTTGGCAGTGGCTTGTTTGGAACACTCATCAAAAAGCAAAGGTCATTCTGCTTGGGAAGTTGTTTATGGTCATCTTGGCAGATGTGTGGCGCCAGTGCTTCAGTGTCCATTTCTGATTCCTGTTCCGTGCTTCTGCTGCCAACATGAGTTACAGTCTTACAATCCCAACAGCCTCGGGGCTGTGTTCTGAGTTATAGCGGGAGCTGCCCTCCCTTCAGTATTTTGCCCTCTGCGGGGTTTGACGCGCACACACGTCTCACTGGGACTCAACAATCCCGCGAACCGAATGCCTTCCGCAGATTATGATGAAAAGCAGAGAAGCGTAGTGAGTTGTCCGGGAGCCACTGAGAGCTGGAGGCACTTTCTGCTGCGTGACAGGGGACCTCCAAAGCCCCATCTTCTTGCTTCTGTGAAGCGTGAGCACGCAGACCAGGACTGAGACTTGACTTGGAACGAAGCTCTGGACTGTATCGGATGAACTGACGCTGTGAACAAAACCCGCGTTTTGCGCAAAGGACCAGGAAGCGGATCAACCCTTCCTGACCGAGGCGTTGCAGAAACGCGGATGGCTGCGGGATGACGACTTTAGCTCTGGCCTTCCAGTTCCCCTCAAAGCCTGTCTCTGCACACCCCACTTTCTGCGTGGCATTCGCAGACCAAGACTGTCCATCGCGAGACGTGGCGTGGCTCCGGGGACCCGCGGATCGGAGTGGCGGGCACCGGAAACCTGCAGAGAAGGGGCTGGAGATGCGGAGCGGGCCACCCGCGGCCATAGGAGGGAACGGGCGGGGCCAGCAGTCTGGACCAACCACGCCCATAGCCACGCCCTCCACGGCCCCGCCCCTCCACGGCCCCGCCCCCGCCCCGCCCCGCGGCGCATTGTGGGATCTGTCAGCTTAGCGAGCGGTGCCGCTGCACGCAGCGCTCGGCCATGGGGATCCAGCCGGTAAGACCCTGCTCCCGAGACCCTGCCCCGCCGCCACAGCTCGGGGTTGGAGGCGCTGCCCGGCTTTGGCGCTGTCCGCCCCCGGGGGCGGCTGGGCATCGGAGACGCCCCCACCCACGCCCTGCGCCCTTCGCCGACCTGTCGCTCTCGCTGCCTCTACTTCCAGAGTTCAGTCCTGCTAGCCTCGCTGGGGGTGGGGCTGCTTACTCTGCTGGGCCTGGCTCTGGGTACCTACTTGGTTCGAAGGTCCCGCCGGCCCCGGGTCACTCTCCTGGACCCCGATGAGAAGTACCTGCTGCGACTCCTAGACAAGACAGTAAGTTGGGAAGGAAAGGGACTGGGGAGAGGGGGTCCTGAGTTCTGGTCTGGAGAACTAACAGCAGTTGTTGGGGTGCCCCGAGGGGCTTGGCAGCTCCAGGCCTGCTTGTTGAAACATTTTGTCACCCATCCTCTAGACTGTGAGCCACAACACCAAGAGGTTCCGCTTTGCCCTGCCCACCGCCCACCACATTCTGGGGCTGCCCGTGGGTAAGAAAAATGGAGTGGGTTTCTTTCCTTGGTGTCTCTGCTTCAGTGTTTCCCCTCCATATCCCATTCCCCTTCTCTCTGGGCTCCCAATCATCCTGGCTGTGAGGGGACACTGGGCCTTTTTAGGGTGCATCTTTAACACTCAGCAGCTCGGCTTCTTTTCTGTAGGATTTGCATATGTCTCCCCCTAGAAAACACTAATTTCTTCCCAAAACTAATTTTCTCCCCATGATCCAGCCCTTCTGCCCATCTGCTGCTGCCAAGGTTCTGGCAGGAGGCTGATGGGAGATTCTGCTGAGGGATCAAGGGGTGAATCCTCCCTGTGAGGCAGCTACCTGAACCCAGAGAAGAAAGCGCCTGCTGTCCTCTCAAACCTCTGACTATTTGTGAACAGTGACAGGGGCACAGTACATCCTCAGCAGCTTATGTAGTCCTCCTCACGATCCCCAGGCAAACATGTCTACCTCTCTGCCCGAATTGATGGCAGCCTGGTCATCAGACCATACACTCCTGTCACCAGTGATGAAGACCACGGCTATGTTGATCTTGTTGTCAAGGTAAGAATGTAGAAGGAACTCCAGAGGTTCCTGACCCCCAATATTTGTGAGATATTTAATTTTTTTTAACTTTTTTATTGTCCATAATGAGTTACATTGTTTAGTGGGCCAACAATGAATTGTTATCCCCAATTCCTCATTGCCCCTCCTCCCCATCCCCAGTCAGCTGGATATCCTCCTCCGTGGGCCTTCTGGATCAGTCTTTGTGGTAGGGGACCATGGATAGCCTAATATTCAGCCGGGTTCTCCTGACCCAATTGTGTTGTTACTGAGGGGTGCCATGCCTCTGATAATCTCCCCCACCACGGCTCTCACAATCTTTCCGCCCCCTCTTCCGCTCAGTTCCCTGAGTCGTGGTGGGTGAGTATTAAGGCTGCTTTAATGTTGTGCGCTTAGGGGGCTTTGTGTTGAAAATTATTGGTTTCTGTCACCCTGGCTTATCCTGTGTTGATTGAATGGCTGTGGCTGTGGGTCCCTTGTTCATCCCGTCATTCTCTGCAGGGTTCCATATGGACCCTCCACGATATGACTGTGGTGGCTCATCTCTTGCCAGGATCTCAGCTTTCTGCCTGCGGTCGGTTGGTAGGGTTATATGGGCCACAGCTCTCTCACTGCATCCTGAAAAATACAAACACAATCTCCATCGGAGAGTGAGATCAGTATAGGTTAACAAATATATACCATTCTGGATTACCTAGATTCTATTTTTAGAAGCCTCCCCGTCAGTCGCTTGTATAGTGCATCTTTTCTTGGGAGCCCAAGAGACGGGATCCTGTGCATATCGCCCTGAGTCCCCAGTTCCAATCAAGGGTTCCCCCTCACTGAGTGGAATATTTGGCCGAATTTAATAGCTGTTGCTCCCCCAGGCCCAGGCTCCTCCATTGCACAAGTGCTCCTTTCTTGGTTTGCTGTTCTCTCCCAGAGATATTTATTTTTTTTTAATTTTATTTATTTATGAGAGAGAGAGAGAGAGAGAGAGAGAGAGAGAGAAAGAGAGAGAGAGAATATGGGCGCACCAGGGCCTCCAAGCCACTGCAAATGAACTCCAGACACATGTGCCCTCTTGTGCATCTGGTTGTATATGGGCACTGGGGAATCGAACTCTGGTCCTTCTGCATTGCTGGCAAACGCCTTAGCCGCTAAGCCATCTCTTCAGCCCAAGATATTTAATTTTTAAAAATATTGTTATTTATTTATAAGAGAGACACATGGTGGGGGGGATGGGCACGCCAGGGCCTCTTGCTACTGCAACAAATTCCAGGTACATGCGCCATTTTATGCATTTGGCTTCCTTGGGCACTAGGAAATTGAACTCTGGCCATCAGGCTTTGCAAGCAAGAACCTTTACCCATTGAACCGTCTCTCCAGCCCTTTGTGGGGTATTTAGAAACTTCTCAGATTTCTCTGATAGTAGGAGATGGCATGTCCGCTATAAATATGAGGAAAGTTTGTGGCCTGAGAAAAGACAGTGTGTATGTAATCCCTGCTTCAGTTTTGGTTATTCCCAAATAAAGTATTTTCTCCCAACTGCCTCATTAGATCTACCTGAAGGGTGTGCACCCCAAATTTCCTGAAGGAGGGAAGATGTCTCAGTACCTGGATAGCCTGAAGATTGGGGATATGATGGAGTTCCGAGGGCCAAGTGGGTTGCTCACTTACACTGGGAAAGGTATGACCTGTCTTCTTTGAGTCCACAATCTCCCCTTTCCTTCTTGTAATCTTCCTGGCACAGTTTGTATGGGTACATAGGTGTGTTAAGGGCTCTTGAACATGGCACTGACACTGTGGAAGGGTAGGTTCTTGGTCCTAGTTGCTACAGGAAGCAGTTCCTCATCCGCCTGAGTTCTACAGCCATGACTAACAAGTGTGATGATTACCAAAGAAAGCATATTCCTCCCCTCCCCATCCTCAAAGATTCTCCACTCCTACCAAAAGCCAGAAGAGAAAGCTTTCAGCCCTTCCCCTGAGAACAGCTAAGTGCATTAGCATGTTCCTGGAGCTGTTCTTCATACCTGGCCCCATGCCTGTCACCCTCATCAGGGAGTGACCCTCTGCCAGAACAGCTGATACTCAATGTGTGGCCCTGAACTGACTGGTAGGCAGATAGTCCAGCCCCTTTGTCCCTCTAGTGTATTATTGTCTGGGCTGGCTCAACTCAAGCCTCCACCCAAGTTCCAGGATCAGATTTCATAGCAGCTTCTAAAATGGTCCAGGGCATATTTTTAATTCTGCATTTGTTTGCTTAGTTTTCTTTTTGACTTTGATCTTCTACCCCTCTCTTCACTTGACTGCTCAGGGACTTTCAACATTCAGCCCAACAAGAAATCTCCACCAGAACAGAAAGTGGCAAAGAAACTGGGAATGATTGCTGGGGGCACAGGTGTGTATCCTTTGAGAAACATTCTTGCCCAGCATTTTTGGTATTTGCTATGCAGACTTCTAAGTGCCCTGAGAAGATCTGGGAGTAATAAAGAAGCTGTTAAACCAAGGATCCCCAGTAGTGCCTACTTCTTTCTAGTAACTGAAATCATAGGCAAGTAGAAGCTAAAAAAATTTTTTTTCACCCATGGAATGAGAGCAATAACTCAGGTGGGTTCTCTATAGACTGAATAAACCTAATGATTTTAAGATGAATATGAAGAGAAGCAGCTATGAATGACTAGTTGAGAAGAAAGTGGGTCTTGTGGTGCAGGCCTATAAAATCCTTGCTACTTGGAGGCTGAGGCAAGAGAATCACAAGTTCAAGGCCTACCCGGGATGCATAGCGAATTTTAGGCCAGCCTGAGCAGCTTAAGAGAGACCTAGCTCAAAAAGTAAAAAGAGGGCTGGAGTTAAAGGCACTTGCTTGTGAAGCCTGACTGCCTAGGTTTGATTCCCCAGTACCCACACATGCACCTGGAGTTTGTTTGCAGTGGCAGGAGCCTCTGGCATACCCATACTACGTCTCTGTCTGCTTCTTTCTCTCTTTCTCAAATAAATAAAAATTATATCTATATCTATATCTATCTATATATATTTTTTGGTTTTTTGAAGTAGGGTCTCACTCTAGCCCAGGCTGACCTGGAATTCACTATGTAGTCTCAGAGTGGTCTTAAACTCATGGTGATCTTCCTACCTCTGCCTCCCGAGTGCTAGGATTAAAGGCATGTGCCACCACGCCCAGCTTTAAATATATATATATATATATATATATATATATATATATATAAAATATTTTATTTTCTATTTTTTTATTTATTTTCAAGCAGATACATGAGAGAGAGAGAGAGAGAGAGAGAGAGAGAGAGAGAATGCACCAGGGCCACCACCTTGTGGGTCTGGCTTATGTGGGTACTGGGGAATTGAACCTGGGGCCTTATTCACTGGAGGCAAGTGCCTTAACCGCTGAGCCATCTCTCCAGCCCTAAAAAATATTTTTAAAAAGTAAAAAGAGAGCTGGGGATATAGCTTAGTGGTAGAGCACTTGCCTATCATATGTGTGGCCCTAGGTTCAATCCCCAGTATCACAAAGGAGGAAGAAAATGAGTAGGAACAGGAGAGAGGAGGAGGAAAGGAAGAAAGAAAGAAAAGTAGCATCAGATATTATGCTAGATACACACACACAGTAGGTAAGCACCAGCCTTTCTATAGACAAGAAAATGGAGATTCAGAGAAGTGACATGGTTTCTGAGGGATTATTTAATTGGTAATGGCCCCAAGCAGGATTCAAATTTGATTGCCTGATTCCAAAATATATGCACTTGCCTTCTCCAGGTTCATTGTTCCAGAACCTTCTTCATTGAATGGGGGGGGGGGCATGTTGACATTTGACCTTTGAGTCCCTAGCGCCAAGAGAAGTGTCTTAGATTGACTCTTTAGGATTATGTGCTGGCTAGTATGAAGGAGGAGGTCAGAGGGCTAGGGTACATAAGGAAAATGTGTGGTGTGATGACACTTGATATGACAGGGTTGGTCAGCCAAGGAGGCAGGACAGAGCAAAGAGAACGTGGCCACCGCATCTCACTATGGTGTATCCTCATGCAGGAATTACCCCAATGCTGCAGCTCATCCGGGCCATCCTGAAAGTCCCTGATGATCCAACCCAATGCTTTCTGCTTTTTGCCAATCAGGTTGGTTTGAATTACTTAGTCCTGGGATCAGTTCAAAGTTGGCTGTTTGTGTAGGGCTGAGAGAAATGGACACAGTGGACAAAACCCGGCCCAGTGCTTGTTCCAACTTCTGTCTAAAGGACCCTCAGCAAGACCTAAGGACCCTCGATCTAGGACATAAAGAGCATCCTGCATTGAGCCAGTAGTCTTCCCTGGCCCTGGAATTAGATGCTTTTCTCATTGCTGTGACCAAGTGCCTGACTAGCATACTGGCTCACAGCTCAGGGTCCAGTCCATCATGGCAGGGAAGGCATGGCAACAGGAGGACAAGGCAGCTGGTCACATCATGTCTGTAATCAGGAAGCAAAGAGTGATGGGCTTGGCTTACTCTCATTTTTATTCAGTCCAGGACCCTAATCCATGGAATAGATCTCCATTCCCCTACAGCCGGTGGGTCTTCCCACCTTAGTTACCCCAATCTAAAACTCCCTCCCAGAGGTTTGTCTCCTAGGTGATTCCAGATCATGTCTAGTTGACAGTCAAAATTAACCACCACAGCTCCCAAGAAAGGAAGATTTAAGGTCTTTTTTTTTTCTGAGCATAGAAACTTGGGTCTTTTTGGTTACATATTCCCTTTTTATTTCTTCACCATTCCCCTCGCCCATAAAAGTACTACAAGTCTTGCTTATTCCATAAAACTTTGGTGTGCCTTTGGCATGCTTTTTCTTGGTGGGAAATTTGTTATAGCAGAGAACTTTTCTGATGTGTGGGCCTGAGAAGGTATTTCCCCTTTGCCTTATAGAGTGAAAAGGACATAATCCTGCGGGAGGACCTAGAAGAACTGCAGGCCCAGTATCCCAATCGCTTTAAGCTCTGGTTCACTCTGGACCTTCCCCCAGCAGGTATCTTGCCATTTCTGGACCTCCAGATATCCCCTCCTTATCAAAATCAAAGCCTTTCCCTGCTTTGAGTTGTTTTCTGAACCCAGTGCTCTGCCAAAATCCCAAGTCTGAGCTCAGACTGTTCTCCTGGTACCTTCCCTTCAGGTTCCCGTTTATCAGGTGGGGTTCAGGGATGGCTGTAGCTGTTGCTACAACATCAGACTTTCTCAGGAGCCCCTCTAGCTCCTTGATGGACCTCCCCAATAGTCCATCCCAAGAGGACCCCATTCTCTTGCCAATATGGTCTTGAGTTCACCCCTCTCTCCATACTTAGATTGGACCTATGGCAAGGGCTTTGTGACTGCTGACATGATCCAGGAGCACCTGCCTGCCCCATCGGATGACGTGCTGCTGCTGCTCTGTGGGCCACCGCCGATGGTGCAGCTGGCCTGCCACCCCAACTTGGACAAGCTGGGCTACTCACAAAAGATGCGATTCACCTACTGACCATCTCCCAGACTCCCTGGGCTCATGTGCAATTGTTCCTAGTGAGTTCTCAAATACTGCAAGCCTTCTAGATGCCTCTCTGGAGAGCATCAGCCTTTTGTATCTTGTTCTGAAGCTGAAATGTGGATGGTGCTTACAAAAACAACACTCCTGTAGTCATAGATGAGGAAGGCCAAGGCTGAGTCACTCCCTTAAAGCCTCCCCCATTCACCTCATCATGACAGGTGGAGGTGAGGCCTGTAGAGTCTTTGGGCTCAGAAGGAAGGGA
>PVHP010045522.1:0-13661 GCA_004024765.1 Zapus hudsonius | reverse complement strand
TTTTTTTTAAAAAAAGGAGAGTTTAGGGCTGGGGATGTAACTGTGTTGTTAGAGTGTTTGCCTAGCATGCACAAAACCCTGGGTGTGATCCTCAGCAGCACATAAACTGGGCATGGTGGTGTATGCCTATCATACCAGAGGTGGAGGCAGGAGGATTGGGAGTTCAAGGTCACTCTTGGTCACCTATGGCTACATAGGGAGTTCAAGATCAGCCTGGACTACATGAGAGCCTGTCTCAAAAAGAGAAATGAGGTGGCAGGGCTAGGGAGATGGCTTAGTGGGTAAAAGCATTTGCTACACAGCATGAGGACCTGAGTTCGAATCCTCAGCACCCACATAAAAATCCAGGCATGCCCACACATACATACCTGTGATGAGGGGACTGGACCCAGGAGGATTGCTGGGATTCCCTGGTTAGCCAGTCCTAACCAAAAAACAGGGAGCTCCAGGTTCACCAAGAGATTCCATCTCATGGAAAAAAGAATACCTGGTGTCTTCCGCTGGCCTCCGCAATGCATGGGCGTTGCTTCACATACACCACATGTGCACACATATACCATGCCTACTACATGCATATAGTACACATGTGCATGCACACAAACACACACAGAGAAAGATTATAAATGCCATTCAATGGGCACTTTGCCTACAATTTGTGAAAAAAGATTACACTGTTGTTTTAGGGCTGGTTGGCTTATGTTGGTGTCTGTGAGCCACGAAACTGTCTCTGGGCTTCCATTTCTCTCCCTGAGAGGTCTGAGTGAGGTCATGTCTAATGAAGGGATTTTGTTCCTAAGCTGGATGCGGTGGACATAGCTAGAGGGTGTGGCTGAGCTGACCCTGTACAGAGCTCAGGTCCCACTGTTCACTGCCCCTCAAGGACAGTGACTCACCGCTGGTGGTGTTAACTCAGTAAGTCATCTCCACATGGTGTGCTGTTTGTTTATTACTCATTCACTTGCTCAGCTCGGATGGTAAATGTCCTAAGTCAGGCTTTGTATAGCTGCAACATATTCCACAGCAGAGCAAAGCTTGCTTTCTTACGCATGTGTATGCATGTGAGGTGTGTGCCCGTGAGTGTAGAAAACAGAGGACAACCTCAGGTGTTCTTTGCAGCAGGGTTAGATTAGATTGCCTGCCAGGGAGGTCCTAGATCTACCTGTCTGCTCTTCTTCAGTGGTGGAATTACAAGTGTTCACCACACCCAACATTTTTCTGTGGGTTCTGGGGACTGACTAAGCCATTTCCCCCACTCAAAAATGCATCTCCCTTCGCCGGGCATTTTCCCTCTGCAGTGAGGCTGGGAAGGGAGGGATGAGGTGGGGAAGGAAGCCTTGGTTGTGGGGAACCTTCCTGGGGTTGGGATCACTGCCATCTGAGACTCAAGTGTGAAGCTGAAGGCCACAGTGCTGGACTTGCAGCTCCTTAGGGGCCAGAGCCCTGTGCCTCACAGCATCTCACATCTCTGATCGGATCTGAGGCCCGCTCCACAGGAAGGATCTCACACCTGGTTCTGTAAACCTGGCCAAAAGCCTATGGCTAGGGACACAGGCCTGGGGTGAACCACTACTGTAGTTATAGTAAATGGATAGCATGTCAAACTGCCTTCTAAATATGTATATCTGTCCCATAGATAAGTACCTGAAGCCTTGATCACTACAACGCAGAGATGCCTAGCTGGTAAAACTGCTGAGGCTGACTAGTGTGTCTCAGCCTCAAACAGGACATCTCAACCATGGCCCCCCAAGGCTGGGGGCAGAGACTATAAGAGAAGGAAGATGGGAGGAGAGCTGCAGAACACTATTTTCTGGATTCAACATGTCCGTGACACTCATAAACTCAGCAGTAATGGTTTCCAGCACAAGGCTGAGCCTGTCAATAAGTCACTATTGATGTGTGGGGAAGGATGTGTGAGAATCCAGACCTCCAAACGTAGCTAATGGCAGCTAATGGTTGCTGGGGAAGGGGAGTCGGGTTCATCAGTGGTCTAGGCACTGGTAGGTTGCCCATTCCACACTAAATAACTTTCCCTGCCAAGATCATGCAAACTACACTAATTTTAACTCAATGGGTTAAAAGATGCATAAAGGAATATGGGGATTAATGGGGAAGAAGAAGGGAGGGGAGGAGGATAAAAGGGGAATATGATCAAAATACATATGTGTGTATTAAATGCTAAAAATGGAAAAGTAAACAAATATGTTCATTAAAAGAGATGCCTGACTACAGTGGCTTCATAGTGGCCACTTTTAGTCAGTCAATGGACATGGCCAGAGACTCGGTTAGGAATCACTGACCTTAAAGTGTGGAAGAAGCAGATGACCAAGCGGAACATAAGAAAACGATAGAAGGTGTTCACCAAACATAGCTGATTACAGAGGTCGGTATAGGGAAGGGGGTCAGGCTTGCAGAATGTAACAGAGGTAGGATTTTGAAGGAGTTTGCCTTTATTCCAAGGTGGGTATTCCAGGTCAAGAAGAATGACCAGAAGACAATATAGGTGATCCTCAAGTGTGATATGAGGAGATATGGCTGATATTGAGATGGGTGGGGTGCTATCCCAAGGAAAGTGAGGAGCTGATGGGCCATGTCTGGGGCTATGGTCAGAGCAAGGCTGGGGTTTACAATGCCGAAGTCTGGCAGTGGGGAGCTGTTTGAACCTGGACCTGTTTAAGCAGGTGCTGATGGTCCACGATCAGCCAGGCCCTTGGGTCCTGGGCTTGGGGCACTTGAGGGAGTGTTGTATCCAGTCCTTGATGTTCTCTCTACAAGGTTTCTGCCTGCCTTCAGAGGCCTCTCACAGCACCCCCTACCCCCATGCTGTGGCCACTGCTAACCCCGGCCGCTACAGGGCCCTGTGAGCATAGGAAAACGCTTTTCAGTAGTGATGTGTTCAGGTAATTTTTACCCTATTCTCTGATAGTCCTTGTGCAGATTAGATTCCATGCTAGGAGGACAGGAAAACAGTGTGTGGGACAAACATTGCTTTTAATCTTGGTCTTGGATTAACCAGGAAATGCATCCATGGTGTTGGGGCTGCAGTTCAGAGGTAGAATGATTGTCTGGTATGCATAGGCCCTGGATTTGAGCCCTAGCGTGCACATGTGGGCATGTGTGCACATGCATACACACACAAATGCTATACCAATATCAGCTCCTGATGGTGACAATGCTATCAACCAACAGGTCTCAGATCTTCTGTAGTGTGGGGACACAGTTTAGCCTCCCAATCTGCACCACTGGGGTTTCAAGGGAATCTCGCAGAGGTTTCCTTTGCCCAGGCTACCACCTTCCCTATGCCCAAACGACCCTGCAAGCAGCCAGGGTGAGCAGCAGCGGGGTCGGCCGAGAGCAGGCAAGGAAAAGGAGCTTACCAGGCAGGAACCACCTGTAGGCAGGGTATCAAGGACTGGACAACACTTCTCTAGTATCCAGGCCCAGGACTTGAGGTCACAGCTTACCTGGGGATCAGCCAGCCTCACTCTGACCACTATACCAGCATTGCTCCACCAGCCATTTTCTGCCCCTGAGAAACCTGCAGAGCAGCTTAAGCCCCTGATGAGACAGGCCTTTGGTCCTGCTGGGGGTGGGGTCAGCTCACCTCACCCTCTGGGTCCTTTTTGTTGGCACAGAGGCAAAATTGGGTTAGCATAACATCAAAGTGAGCCTGGATAAGGTAGAGAATTAAGAAAAAGGCCATCTGGAAATTGGGGTTGGCTTTGTGCACTGGGGGTGGATGGGCCTCACTGTTCCTCAGCAAACCTGAAATGCCTGCCTACTCAGCAGAGAAAGGGCTGCACACAGGGCTCAGCTCCTTCACTCACATCTACCATCTCCTGGACAGGAAACCTTGTCCCAGGTCCACTTCAGCTGCTCCCAAGAGCCTCATGCCAAGTGGGCTGGATCTTTTAAATTTATTTATTTATTTATTATTTATATGGGGGGCATGCCATGGTGCAGTTTATGTGGGTGGCTTGCAAATTGAACCACAGCAGGCAGTCTTTATAAATAATCACTTTTAACTGCTGAGCCATCTTTCCAGGAGTGGCTCTTTTTAGACGTAAATAAGAAAAATATTGTGTCAGACTTGGTGATTCAGGTCTGTAATCTCAGCTACTTGGGATGCTGAAGCAGGGAGATCCCAAGTTCAAGGCTAGCCTGGGAAGAGTGAGTTCAAGGCCAGTCTGGGAAACTTAGTGAGACTTGGCCTCAAAATAAAAAGTGAAAAAAAGGACTGGGGATATATCTCATTGGTAGAGCACTTGCTTGGGCTTAAAGTGAGCGAGAGAGAGAGAGAGAGAGAGAGAAAGAGAGAAAGAGAGAGAGGAAGAAGAAGAAGAAGAAGAAGAAAGGAAGGAAGGAAGGAAGGGAGGGAGGGAGGGAGGAAGAAGGGAAGGAAGAAAATAAATATCACAGGTCACGAAGTATCAAGAACATTAACACTAGGAGAGAAACTTTGACCTACATACCAGAACCCTGAGGACAAAAAGACAGGCCCAAGATGATAAGATCCTGGTTCTTGTTTGTGACAGGGTTTCCTATATCCCAGGCTAGCCTTGAGTCCACTAGAAGAGGATGACCATGAATTTCCCATCCTCCTACCTCCATCACCCTAGTGCTGGGCCATCTTGCGTGGTTGATGCAGTGCTGGGCTCATACCCAGGGCTTTATGCATGCTAGGCAAATATCTGTTACTGAACTACAGCTCCAGCCTAAGATCTTGATTTTAAAGTGGTGCTGGAGAGAGTGTCAGGGCCATGACCTTCCAGCCTCCATCACTTCCCCACACCAACTGAGACAAGGAATAAGACTGCTTTTCATACTCTGGTGATTTGATTAAAATGTCCTCCATAGGCCCATATGATTTGAATACTGGGTCCTCAGCTGGTGGCAATTTGGGGAAGAATGGGACCTTGGGTGTGGAGCCTTGATGGAAGACGTGTGTCACTGGAGGTTTATTAGTCCAGGACCCTTGCTAGTGTTTGTTAGCTCACTCTGTTGCTGTGACATAATATGATGCCCTGGTGCCTTCCCTGCCATGATGAGACTTCCTGGAAACTGTGAGCCGAAATAAACCCTTTCCTTCTACTAGCTGCTTCTGGTCAGGTGTTTTTTCCTGCAATGGGATAGTAACTGCTGTGTACTCATTCCTGTGACCAGAGTCAGGCAGAAAATGTGCTCAGTAGTGAATCAGTGAATGAACCAATGACCTCAGTCCTGAAATTGTTTACTCAACTGACGATTTAGGTTTGCTTTTCTGGAGAAGGTAGTACAGGTACCAGGATGGATCTGGAATAGAACGGCTCACAAAGAATACGAACTCTGCTTCTAATTGGCTGTGTGGCTTTGGCCAAGTCTCTTAAACTCTCTGTGCCTTTGTTTTCTCATCTGTAAAATAAGTATAGTACAGCCCTTGCCTTATAGAGGGGAAGGGGACCCATAGTGGGTATGTAAGGCTTTGAGAGTGACACCCAGAACACAGCAAGTATTTTTGAAAAAACATCTTTGCATGTGTATATGATGTGTGTGTGTGTGTGTGTGTACACATGTGTGCCACAGTGTATGTGTGGAGGCCAGAGGACGCCTTGGGTGTTGGTTCTTGCCTTCTACCTGTTTGTGACAGGGCCTCATGGCTCAACACTAGGCTTCTGGGTGAGCTGCCGGGAATTCTTCTGTCTGTGTCTCCTACCTCACTTGTAGGAATGCTGGGATTACAGATGTGTGCTACCACATCTGGCCATATGTGGGTTCTGAGTATCTGAACTCAGGTTGTCACACTTGTGTAGTAAATGCCATCTCCCTAACCCAGAAAGCTCTCTTTGAAGGGATCGTGACTATGCTTTCTTTCCTTCCTCTCACTCCCAGTGTGCTCCTTGCTTCTCTGCCTGAAGTCTGCGGTTCTTTCCCTCTCTTAGGAAAGTCTGAGCTCACAGAAGCGGCAGTGCCAGGTGTCCGTGGGTGGGAAGATGGGGCCTCTGAGAAGCTGCCAGCGGGAAAGCAGGAGCCCCGAGAGTGGGCAGGGGCGGAGGCCTGTGGTTCCCAAGCAGCGCTGTGGCCTTGCTTGTCAGTCTTCTGAATCCCCATAGTGAGGGGAAGGCCACCTGGTGAGCATGCTTGGGCTAGGTTAGCCTCCTGAGAAGTTTCTGGAGCTGCAGGGCCAGCTGGAATAAGTGGTGCATGGAGAGGTATCTCATTGGCACTGGGCTGAACCCTCCTGGACAGCTGGTGTTCTGGGGGTTAGAGACTGAGACCCGAGAATTTGACCCCCAGGACCCACATCAAACATGCCTACCTGTAACCTCAGTTCTGTGGAGGAGGGAGACAAGGAAATTTCTGGCACTCACTGTTCAACCAGTCTAATGGGATAAATGGCAATTCTAGGCTTGGGGACAGACCCGATCTCAAGGAAACTATGGGAGAAAGCGAGAGGAAGACACCTATGTTCTCCTCTTGTCTCCACACACATGCAAAAACAAAAACAAAGAGGGAACAGTATTGGCTTGAGGAGATGGTTCAGTGGGTAAAGTGCGTGCCATGGAAGTGTGAATACCTTGCTGGGATCCTCAGAACCCATACAAAGCCGGATGCTGTAAGGCTAGCTCATCAAATGCCTAATGCATGAAGAGAGGTGGAGACAGCAGAATTACCCTGAAGCTCACAGGCCAGCTAAGCTGGCAAATGCAGCAGTGAACATCGAGAGACCTTGCCACAAAGGTGAATCATGGAATGGCATGTGTGTGCCCATATGCAGGTGCACACACGTGAGCACAGCGGTGCACAGCTGCCTGCCTGCCTGCTGTCACCTCCTGCTTGGATGGAAGATCTCCACTGTCCGGGAAACTGCTGAGCCAAGGGACACTGTGTGGCTCTCCTAAATGAGTAAAGAGAACCCCCATGAATTAAAAACCTTAAACCAAACACTCAGCCTGTGGGCTTCCTGCCTCAGTAGAGGGCAATTCTAAGCTCTAGGTGCTTGGACTTCACACCCATACCCCATGGCCACTCCATCAGAAAGTCTATGTACTCGGACTTCAACATATACCTTCCAGGCCTGGAGAGATGGCACAGTGGATAAAGTGCCTGCCTCACCAGCCTGAGTACCAGAATTCAGATGCCAGATGGGCATGGCAGCTCACATGCAACCCCAGCTTTTGGGATGTGAAGACTGGGGATCCAGACTAGCCAAATCAGGTGAGCCTTGGGTTCAGTAAATAAAATGGAGAGCAACTGAGGAAAACATCCAATGTCAATCCCTGGCTTCCACATGTACTGCACACACATGCGCCCATAGGAATGTGTATTATCTCTACAACTACACACACATGGACATCATACACACATACGTATTTCTGCCCCTACTGGATCATCTCACTCCCTGCCCCACAGTCACACATCAGAGGCCTGCTCTCTCCCTTTGAACCCTCTTGTCTGTTCTGAGCCCAGCAACCAGTGAGCCAACTTCAGCATTCCAGGCATATCCTCTCGGTCCTCAAACCAAAACCCTTCATTGGCTCCAATTCATTGGTTCCTTCAGGGCCCAAAGCCAAAACTCCTCTCTGCTTCAAAGCCCTGGATCTGGCTGCTGCCTCTCAGGCTGGGCATTTCACTGCTCTCTTGACCCTAGCTCTCAGGCCTCATAGCTGCTCCTCTGCTACTAAATCGTGATTCCTGTTCCTGCTGCCCCTCGGCCTGCAGCACCTACGGCTCACACACCATGCACTCAGCGAAGCCTCTGTCACCACCTTGAAGATGACACACATCTATGCTGCTGTGTTCTCCACCTTCAAGTGCCGGACCTCACTAGGCCTTGTCTTAAGTCTCTGCTCATACCAGGGCATTTTCATCACTGGTGCACAAAGCCTTGGGCATCTGCACCCCATGGGGCCAGCTTTGTCCTTACACAGGTGGCACTGGACAAGATGGTGCCACAGGACCAGGGAGGCAGGCGTGAGTGGTACCTGTTTCACGGCCAGGTTGACCAGGTCGAAGCGGTGGGAACGGCGCAGGGGCAGGCAGAAGCTGTAGAGCGCGTGCAGGATGGCACAGAAGAAACTGAGCAGCCCGATCTGTTTGCGATGCTGCAGCCAGTGGTCCAGCCAGTCTGGGAAGCGCTGGTACTTGGTGCCCCGCTGCAGCTGCAGGGCGGCTGCCAGCACCCCTGGGAGGTACACCAACGACAACAGCACGTAGGCCACGCATGGTAGGGTGGTGTTGACCACGGACACAGGGAGCTTGTAGAACTTGTTCTTGCCTTCCCGCACATAAGGCTGCAGCACATCCCGGGTGAAATTGTAGGCATAGAAACACACGAAGAGTCCCAGTGCCAGGAGGGTGGGTACCTTCCAGCCCGGGAGGAGGCGCAGGGGCATGGCTTCTATCTCCCGCGCTGAGGCTAAGGATCCCATGTCCAGGGGTGTGAAGCCCATGGCGTGTACAATTTCTGACACAGCACGCTTGGCTTCTGGTTGATCACTGCAGATGGGCACCTGTGGGGATACCGGAAGGTTGGCCAAGGTTACAGCAGTGGGCACGATTTTAGTGACCACGTGAGCCAAGCTCCTCACTGAGAAACAGAGGAAACCCAGGCCCAGAGAGGACAGGACTTGTCCAAGTGAGTTTCCACTTGATAGTACAGCCAGGAATACAAGAGGTCTATCCAGAGTCCCTCCTAGCCAAGCTCACTAGTGGAAGAGAGAAAGTTCCCCCAGTAAAAGTCCTGCCAGCCCAGTATCCTCACACCCAGGGCAGATGCCTAACTAGGCAGCCCAGTGATCCCTGGAATGGCTGTTTCTGAACACCAAGGCCCCATTCTGCTCTCAGAATCAGTTAAAAAGTAGACTCTGGCTCAAAATAAGAGCAGGCAGAAGATCGATGGCTGGACATTCCACTCAGGTGAGCATATGAGCACTGCCAGGGCATGTACAAGTGCACACACACACACATACACACACACACACACACATACACACACTCACACGCACACACACGCACATGCACACACACAAACACATGCACACACAAAAAGAAAATGAAATAAAATCATCTTGTCAGGCTGGGGAGATCGCTCACTTGGAGAAGAGCATGAGAACCCAAGGTCAATCCCTAGTAAAATTCCATGTATGGTGGCACATGCCTGTAATCTCAATGCTGTTGAGGTTGAGGCAGATGGATTCCTAGACTTCCTGGCTAGCTAGTTTAGCTGAACCAGTGGGCTCCAGGTTCAGTGAGACCCTGTCTTTAAAAATAAGAAATTTGAGGGGCTGGAGAGATGGTTTAGTAGTTAAGGAGTTTGCCTGCAAAGCAGAAAGACCCGAGTTTGATTCCCCAGTACCCATGTAAAGCCAGATGCACAAGGTGGTACATGTGTCTGGAGTTTGTCTACAGTGGCTGGAGGCCCTGGCACACACATTCTCTCTGTGTGTCTGCCTCTCTCTCTCTCTCTCTCTCTCTCTCTCTCTCTCTCTCTCTTTCTCTCTCTGCCAAATAAACAAACAAATTAATTAATTAAAAGAGATTGAGATGAATAAACAAACAAGAGACTGAAGAAGATACCCTGGTTGACCTCTGGGCCCCACAAGTATGTGCACACACATGCATATACATACACACACATTCGCCCATACACATATGAACACACCTGGCATGCTGACAGCTGCTGAGGCAAAGGAGCCATTTATATTTAGTGTGATGCAGGCTGCCATACTCCATAACCTACCTGCCTGTTCCCATCCCGTGGGCCAGCCTGCAGCGTCCAGGCAGAGATAACATTGAAGGCCTTGACCACGGTGCAGGTGGGGAAGAGTGAGGCCAGGTACTCGGCATTGGACTGGCGATACTGAAGATGCTCCCACTCTGTGGGGTTGCTCACGTCCACCAAGATCTTTCCAGCCAGCAGGTCGCTGAGACCACACAGCGAGGAGTAGTGCTCTCGGAACACAGCCACAAAGATGACCTCGGGAGAGCTCACTGCCTCCTCCTGGAAGGTCACCTGTGCTGAGGAGGGGAAGAGCCCTGCTGTGCGTTTGGGGTTCCGGCTCCCCACCACCACACTGAAGCCAGATCCCACCAGGCGTGTGGCCAGGGAGCGGGCAAAGTCCCCGCTGCCCAGGATGCCCACTTTGGGGGCCTCGCTGCGGAGCTCAGCCAGGCTGCCATCGCTGTCCACCAGGCGGCAACTGATCAGTGGCTTGTCCATCTCCCTTGACTTTCCAGTGGCTGTAAAAGAAGGCAGGGACATGGTCACTGGAGGGTTCCCAGGCTACCCCACCTGCCATCTATGCTCTTTTGTCCAGAAGTCGGTCAAGTCTTTACCCAACAGGTGCCCCAAGTGTTCCCTGTGTAAGCACAGGGGGCAGGCTGAGCAAGACCAGTTCCTAACCAAAGGAGGGAACTGATTCAGAAAGAGGGTGGGGGACTTTTGCCTTCTGAGAAAGGATAAAAAGACAGGGAAAATTAAGGGGACATGGGCAGGGGAAAGGCTGAAGCCTCTTACCAGCTAAGAATCAAGAATCCCATCACAGGGTTGGGCACAGTGCTGGGGAAATAGCACAGTGGCTAAAGGCAGCACTTGCTTGCAAAGCCTGATGGCCCAGGTTCAATTCCCTCCTACCAGATGCATTCATCTGGAGTTTGTTTGCAGTGGCAAGAAGCCCCAGTGCACCTATTCTCCCTCCCTCCCTCCTTCCCTCCATCAAATAAATAAAAATATGTGATTTTAAAAAAAAAAAAAAAGCAAGCTGGGCATGGTGATCTTTAATCCCAGCACTTGAGAGGCAGAGGTAGGAGGCTTGCCCTGAGTTTGAGGCCAGCCTGAGACTACATAGTGAATTCCAGATCAGCCTGGGCTATGGAGCAAGATCCTACCTCAAAATAAAATAAAATAATAAAATAAAATAAAGCAAGAATACCAGCACAATTAACAACATCTGTTGTTCTGTTGTGCAGGTTTCCTACACAGAAACAATTCTTTTCATACAGAGAGATTTTTCAGAGAATGTTAAATTGAGGGGAGGGGGCTGGGGAGATGCCTCACTGAGTTATGCTCCCAGCATCCACATAAATGCTGGGGGAGAATGGCGACCCATCTATGATCCCAGCACTCAGAATGCAGAGACAAGGAATTCCTGGGGCAAGCCAGCTCCCTAGACTCGCTGAATCAGAGTTCTGTGGTTCAAGTGAGAGGCTCTGACCCCCTGAATAAGGTGAAAGAGCTTTGCAGGAAAATACCTGATGTCAACCTGTGGTCTCTCTGCACATGCAAATGACCATGCAGAGGTACATACCTGCATACCACACACAAACCAGAGAAAAGAAGGTGGCTGAGTATGGTGGTGTACACCCTTTCATCCCAGAATGCTGTGGTAGAAGGATTGTTGTGAGTTGGAGGCCGGCCTGGAACTACAGAGTGAGTTCTAAGTCAGCCTGGGCTAGAGTGAGACCCTACCTCAAAGTAAGCAAACAAAAATAATATTAAGACTATTAAGACAGCAGGGAACAAACTGGGTGTGTTGGCATACATCTTTAGTTCCAGCACTCAGGAAGTAGGGGTAGGAGGAGTACTGTGAGTTCAAGGCCACCCTGAGACTACATAGTGAATTCCAGGTCAGCCTGAGCTACGGTGAGACCCTACCTTGAAAAACAAAACAAACAACAACAGCAGCAGCAACAACAACAAAAACTAGCAGGGAACCATGCTGAAGGCCTGACTGTGTAAAACTTTTAAGCATGGTCTTAATCCTTTCCCAGTTACTTTCTGAAAACCCTCACTTACCGGACTAAAGCTTTGTTTACAATAAAAATCAGCTTAACTTCCCCTGCAACTTTGTAACCTAGGGCTTTCCTTT
Organism: Zapus hudsonius; assembly: GCA_004024765.1. NCBI lineage: Eukaryota > Metazoa > Chordata > Mammalia > Rodentia > Dipodidae > Zapus > Zapus hudsonius. Next base: position 1,818 of record PVHP010045522.1, on the reverse strand, counting down.
TTCAGCTATGATCCCATCCAGTGCACAAGAACCACCCTAGGAACTCCTTGAGGATCCTTAGTGACTCTTGCAGATGCAACTTCAGAAGCCACCAGACACTATAAAGACACTTAGACATGACTTTCTTTTGAGACTATACTGTTGATGCAAAAGTCACAGCTCTCACCTCAAAGGGAATAATAAGAGGTAGTATATTCTGGAGCCAAATATGAGTGGCCATGGTTCGGGAACATAGACTCAGGCTACCCCAATTCCATGTTCCAATGTGGTAACAGTTACATGATGTTTTTAAAGTGACAGAACAAAAGATAGTCATAAACTAAGACACGTTCCAAATTCAGGTCACAGCAGAGCGGAGAATTCTCTGCTATAGGCTTCAGGTGCTGTCTGATGACACGCTTAGCCCTTGGGTTGGTGGAGGCTGGGAGTCCGTTCTTACATGCCGTAAGAATCACACCTGACCAACTGATAGTCACCAGGATGTTAGTTAGGTCAGACACAGAGGTGGGCGATAAATGGCTCTTGAGGGACTAAAGATGGCCCAAGGTAATAAGACTCTAACCTTGCAATGTTCCATCTCCCTGTGATGTCAGGAGTTTTATCAGTCCATCCAGCCTTGCTGGAAACAGGTGTAGCATTGTTCTGGGAACTTTAGTTCACAGTACCCATGCTCTTTGGTGTGTCTTCCTGAGAACCTCTTTCTCTTAACCCTCATGTTTAAAATCTATATTAGAAAAGTCTTTTAAGGACTGGGGAGACAGTTGGTAAAATGCTTGCCACATGAGGACCTGGGTTCTATCCCCCCTTACAGGCGTGGTGGTACTCGCCTGTAATCCCAACAACACAGGGAGGTGGAGACAGGAGGATCACTATGGCTTACAGAGCAGCTAGTCTAGCCTATTTGCCCAGCTCCTGGCCAATATTTGACACCATCCAAAAAGGTGGAGGGAGGGCTGGGGAGATGGCTCAGAGGTTAAAGGTACTCACAAAGCCTGCAAGTTCAGGTTCAATTACCCAGCGTTCATGTAAAGCCAGATGCATAGTGTGGTGCTTGTGTCTGGAGTTTGTTTGCAATAGCAAGAGGCCCTGGCATACCTGTTTATTCTATATCTCCCTCAAGTAAATAACTAATTAAAATGTTTTTGAAAAAAAGGTAAATGGATTTCTTAAGGATGACACCCACGGTTGTCCTCTGGCTCCCCATACACATGAACATGTACATACACATTCACACACACAAATGAAGGAGAATGGGACCCTGAGGAAGCGAGGGCACTCTGGAGTCTGGTTTAGGGAGCTCCAATCTAAATGGACACCCTGATATGGGCCAGGACTCTGGTAAATTTGGATGGGAAACAATTTTTTTTAAGACAAAGTCTCATGAATCTCAGACTAGCCTCAAACTTGGATCTTGTTATGTAGCTGAGGATAACCTTGAACTTCTGATGCTCCTGCCTCCATCTCCCAAGTGCTGGTGTGTGCAAGAGTGCTGGAGTGGTTGACAGAACTTGGATTCTGTCACCAATACTGACCAATGTCAAATCACAGATTCTGTTACAGCTGTGTATGGTGGCTCACACCTGTGATAATGCCAGGTGTGAACCACCATGCACAGCTGCAGTAGAACGGAGGGTGTGAGGCAGGAGGAACGCCTTGTGTTCCAGGCCAGCCTGGGCTACAGAGTGAGACTCTGTCTCAAAACAAACAAACAAAAACAAAAACCCCAAACCAGGGCCCAAACAAATCCAATGATAAAAGATCTTTTTTAAAAATATATATTTATTGTCCATAATGAGTTACATTATTTAGTGGGCAAAC
>PVHP010045521.1:0-13593 GCA_004024765.1 Zapus hudsonius | reverse complement strand
GACCTCAAATGTTTTCCAGGGAAGGACCCTACTCTCAAAGTCCTGAGCATCCTCTCTGAGGAAGGCAGAGCAAATGGATGAGTGCACCCAGAAAATGCTCTCTCATGCATCTGACTCCCCTTTACTTTCCTTAACAGCAACTTGGCTGCACCAGCTTCCAGTTGAAAAGGAAGTTTTTATTTTCTTACTTTTTCTATTCTAACATATACCCAGCAATCCAGTTTCTTCATACCACAGTTGATTTCCCTACTATCCTTTCAATATTTTCTTTTTGAATTGGAGATTATTTCTTTTAGTAGGTGATTTAGATTTATTATATGGAAAAGACCAACTGGGCCAGTGATTATAAAAGCCCCACAGTGGCAAGTGCAAGCTCTACAAATTCAAAGACCAGCTCTGGTGAAGTGAAAACGTGTAATCCTGGGGGCTCATAGGTGAGTTAGTCTAGAAATGGCAAGATCTAGCTCCTGTGAAAGACCTTTTACCAAAAGTATAAAGTTCAACGAGGAAGACCCCTTTTCCCAAAAGTGTAGAGTTCAACAAGGAAGACCCCTGAAATTTACACATATGTCTATCACATCCCCTTCAGTCCTGTTTTGAGGAAAAATAGGTGCATTCATTTATATAAACCCATAGAATGCACTGTTAGAACCACACATTTGTCACTTAAAAGATACATTAATGTAGCAAACCATTTAAGTATTGAAATACATACTTCAAGACAAAAGATTTCCACTTGGCCAAGAGTTGGCCTTTATAATAATTGTAAAGCTATCTTCACAGAAGAGTGGAAGGATTGACAGATTGTGGGGATTTTTGAGCAGTCAAAACACTTGAATTATTCCTGATGTTCAAACAAAAAATGGTATCATTGACTTACTCTGCTTCACACATGTGTAGAGAACCATCAGACACTGGCTCCATGGCCCTTTCATAAACTAGACAACTAAATGTCCAAACAAGAAAAATGGTTTGAAAGTCAAAGTACAGTCAAGCACGAAATGTGTTTTGATTTTTAAGTGCAAGGTCCAAATATGTTTTGCGCTTGCCTCTAAATCTCTCTCAGAGCTTTCTGCCTAAAACTTCCTTTTCCCTTGTGGTATGATACTGAACAATGTTTTGACATCTTAGTCATTTCCATAACAACAGATTATAGAAACAAGACAGACAGTCAAACAAGGAAAGTGATTTGAATGTAGAAACTTTAGGATCACTACAGAGAGAGAGAAATATCAAATTATACTCTGCTTGTAGAGAAAATCACAACCAATCTTTCTCACAGCTAATAATCTCACAGAGACAAAGCCACTGTGACTTCTAAATGTAATCTTCCCATGCTTTCTAAAAAATATTACATTGATTCTTCTGTCTTGATGCACATTAATTTTTTTTTTTTGAAACGTGCGCATCTTCCTGCTATTCCATTCCCTTTTGGTTCCTGCTACAGTTGTCAGTTGGGACATGAAGGTTCAATTATCAGTATAAATGTGTCAGTAGCCCTCAAGTAAAAGGTGCTGCTACTTCATGACAGCCATCCTCACTGTCAGGAAATGCACTTTACTAAAAACACGTATGTAGACATGCTACTAAAAATTTATGATGATGATAACACTGGGGGAAGTAACATTTCTTCCGAATTTATTGAAGAATGGTTCCTTTTACCACGGTGGTTGACTTTGTGTGAACAGAGAGCCCAACTTCTGATAGGGTTGTGCAACCTCTTGTCTTCTGTGGGTCATACTGGATGAACACTTCATTTTTACCACATTCTAAAGAGGGGTTAACCAGTCTTACAAAACAATGGGCTGTGGGATGTGCAAGGCCAAGATTCTCTCCCTGGTCATAAAATTTATTGACTGAATTCAGAATAACAAGACAACTCCTTTTAATCCAAGGACAATCATAGAAAGAATCATGATTCCAAGGGCAGAACCATGTGCTATTCTTGAACCTTCATGGTGAAAAAGGTGGAAAGAGGTCTCAGCTGGTAAAGCACTTGCTGCACAAATATGAGGGCTGAAGTGCCAGTCTCTAGAACACAGGTAAAAAGCTGGGTATGGTGGTGTGCACCTATAATCCCAGCTCTGGTGAAGTGAAGACATGAAATCCTAGGGCCTCATTGGAGAGCTAGCCTAGAATTGACAAGATCTAGGTTCTGTGAGAGACCTTTTCCCAAAAGTATATGGTGAAACTGAAAATGAGCCCTGAATTTTTCTTTGGTACATGAACACACACACGTTCCACATACACATGTGCAAGGACACATACAAATATGAATATACATACATAAAGAAAAGCAGTGGGGGCTGGAGAGATGGCTCAGCTATTAAGATGCTTGTCTTTAAAGCCTTAAGACCCAGATCCAATTACCCAGTACCCACATAAGCCAGATGCACAAGGTAGCACATGCATCTGGAGTTTGTTTGCAGTGGCCAGAGGCCCTGGTGCACACATTGTCTCTTCATCTCCTTCTTTATTTCTCTCTCTTAAATAAATAAGTAATAAAATATTTTTTAAAAAGTTGTGGTTTATAGCATTTGCATTTTTTATGCTCAATATTCTGAACATAGCCAATGTCAAGCTTGCAGCAGGCTGTCAGTGAAGGCTTGGGGAAAAATGTGTAAAATTAGCTCTCAAGAGCCAGTGTGAAACATTTCTATGGTTCTTTAAGCTAATGAAATGAGAGGCTGAATGTTAAATATCTTGTACCATAATAGGCTCTACGTTAGAACTCTCATTCTGTTGTGATCATTGTTAGCCAAAGGTAAATTGCTTAAATAACCTTGATTCCATAATCATACGGGAGAAACATACAGTAGAGTTTTGTATCATGCCTACACAGAGAATATTACCAACCCTGGCCAATTATCTTCCTTTAAGCCCAAAATTATAAAACATTCTCACTTGAAGACAATAAGGGAACATTGTTAGGTAATTATCATATTTTCCACCTTATATTTCCAAATTAATAATCCTGGTTTTTCAAAAATCTGTGCAGTTGAAGTAATTATAGTTATGGTGACAAAGCCTTCAGAATATCAAGGCTATATGATTCCATGGTCGGTGACATATTGATATCTCTGGCAAGGGACTCACACAAAGTCTAAAGATATCATACTCTATTGGTTAATAAGATCTATCCCCAACTTTTCATAAAGTAATACTTTATTATGAGAAGAAATTAACATCTAAACACATCTACGTGGCTAGTGCATTCTGATCTCCTCTTTATAAATTTTTTTATGCCAGTGAGGATACAGTAAAATTTCCATGTCCCACAAGACCCATTGTGAGGCACAGATGATGCTAACAGAAGGATACATGAGGAAATCAAGGCTTGGGATACATGCAACTTTCTTTTAACAAACAATGGAAACTTATAAATCACAGATAACCACATTTTAAATTAAAACCTGCAAGGCCTACCTTATATTTGATGAAATTCTGTCCCAATTATTGGAGTGACTGTATTTTGGCAATCTAATATTTATGTGATAACTAGTGAGGCATGACATAAGGAACTCAGGTCCAAATATTTATTCAGGATTAATTTCAGTCTTACTCCAATTCTTTTCTACTTAGGATGGGAGACTCATTAAATACTGACTTTCCATATTTTGAATTTATTTAGTGAGCCATAGACACAAGCTGAGAAAAAGTCAATGCATGTATTATGAAATTCCATATAGTTTATTAAATCAATTAAAAATACACTATTAGAAGATATGGGATGGTGACAGGAGATGAACCACCCCTAGCCTATCATAGAGGGCCCAAAACAATCCTATGAGAAAGTGGCAAGATAAATAAGAGGGTCAGCACCATAGCAAGCCAGGTAACCAGGTCAATGGAGACAGACACCAATGATACCCAACACAACCTAAAGCAGAATTCCAGAGACAATTAAGATCTCAACAATAAAGCAGACTTAAAACTCACCCACCATGACTCATGGAACTGAGCAGAAGAGGGGGCAGAAAGAATGTAAGAGTCATGGTGGGGGAGAATATCCAGAGACATTGCCCCTTTCAGCAAAAACATACAATAGGGAATATAAAATTGGCTACCCCTGGTGCAGTTCATAACCCTCTACCCCATGGAAAATCGAGTATGTGTATTGAGGAGGGTCCCCAGTGGGTAGGGGACAGAGAGGAGGGAAGTAGGTTACCATGACAAGATTTGCTCATACAATGTATCTAATTAATCCCAGCACTTGGAAAGCAGAGGCAGAAGGATCACAGTGAGTTTGAGGCCAACCTAAGACTACATAGTGAATTCCAGGTTAGCCTGAGCTAGATTGAGAGCCTATCTCAAACTCCCCCATCAAAAAAAAAAAAAATTCTTATGTTATAAAAAGATATATAAGATAAAGTCTCTATGGAAAGAGAAGACATTTTATCTGCAATCCTCTACTTAATGTGGACACTTTCTCTGTGATGGATGGACAAAACACATTTTTTGGGGGGGTAAACATATGTACAGACCACTTTGGCTTATGGGGACAAAGTTAACCAATGTCAGTCATATTCCCTATGTGGACATGCTGTAAAATTTGGTTTTTAGAAGACTCTCATTGTTGAGTCAGGGATATTCAAGTAACTTACCCTCTTGAATCTGGATAACAACTATCATAACAAAATATGAGCAGTGCCTATTATGGCATTGGTATATGTACAAACAAAATCAACAGCAACAGCAAAACCATTCCTCCAGAAATATCACTAAATATAATCCCAAATCTCAAGAGTTCAAATAGTCAGGGAAGGGAATGATAGAGACTGCTCCAAACAAGGCAAAAAATAAGTGTGACAGGAGCCCTGGAAAGAGTGTTTCAATAGGAAACAGGATGACATATAACATAATTTGAGAATATGGCAAAAGGCACCATAATTTGGGACCTGTTGCAAAATTAAATTATATATATATTATATATAAATTTATATATATTTATAAATTTTCTTTATATAAATGTATATATATATATATATATATATATATATATATATATATATATATATATATGAGTGAACTCCAGGCTAGATCAGACTCAAGACTAGTTGAAGAGAGTAAATGCCAAGTTCACAAATCAATAATTAAATAATTGAAAGAGCAGGAGTTTAGTCACACATGGCAAGAAAGAGAAAAGTGAAAGGAAGCCTGCCTGACCTTTCCCCCACTTCTCGGGCCCTTTGGAAGTGCTCCCTGATCCCAGCTCTCTGACAAGTAGGTCAAGGCATTCAGCAGCCATAAGAAAAGATAAGCTGGTTCATTGTTCACTTGAGTGAAACTGGTGTACAGTGTCTGTGGGAAGTAATGAGAACCTCCTTCCCCAATTATCGTTATTCTCCCCATGTGAAAATGCTTTCTTCCTCCTTGCCTGGAGCCAGTATTTGTGATGGAGTTCCCAACAGTGTCAAACAGCATGGCATAATTCCATTACTCCTGGACCTATTCTTACATATTTATCCCTGCTGATATGTGTGATCCGGAATAGGTAGTTTGAATATAGATGAGGGTAGATGATATGAATATTCGTATTTTTTGCATTGTTTGACTACATGAATTTCCAACCAAAATAGCAGAAGCTCATTTTAAAGTGTTGTGTTTAACAGATGTTTGATCTGGTTATCATGTTGTTTGGATGGTATTGCTAAAAATACATATAAATAGTTAATTATCTAATGCTGATCTTAATCACCAGTTTATTAGTATAATCTTGTGAGATAAGATATTTAAGAATTTTGAAAAAATATCGAATGTTCTTTCAGTATTATATATGACAGAACACAAGCCTTCCTTGGATTCAGTGGGAAGGCTATTGTTTCTTATAATAAGATACAGTTAGTGTGAAAATTCCAAACAAGAAAAAATATAAAATTATTATCTGCATGCATATGACTCTAGTTTTTTTTTACATATCAATAAAAGTTTATGGCTTTCTCAGGTTCACAAGCTAGGCATCAAATTTAGCTGAGACTTTTCTATACCTTAAAAATCTTAACAATGGATAGGATAAACACTCCTATTTTCCTTGCTTCTTTGAGGCTGGAGAACCATTTGCAAATTACCAAAATACTTAATTACTGGCATTATTTAGAAAAGTATCATTATGGCAAGTGTGACCATATGTAAGACTTTAAAGTTTTAAAATGCATTTCAAACACTAGCAATTGAATTCCTCTCACAATTAATATGTATCATTCTGCTCACCCTCATCGCACTTTATTTTTCCTCTGAGTGTTTTATAGAATTTTATGGGGTTTTATAAAACTTCAATCTTCTGGAGTATAGTCCTTGTGAGGAACAATGTTATTACTGGGTGAAGTACAATTGCCTATATTTTATTTGATATTACCCAGGAACCCACCGTACAGAATCATATGAATCTTGTTACTTTTAATACAATTCAGAGAAAACTTATTTTTGTGTTTTTGTGAATGTGTTTTCTTAGGAATAAAAAGAGAAATATTTAATTTTGAGCTATTCCCTTGTGTGTGTGTTTTTTTTTTATTTCATTCAATTCACTCTGCTTCCAAAGTTTGCTCCTATGCTTTTATCCTGAATATAAAAATGGTTTTGGATTATTCACTTAAAAATTGAATAATCCAAAATAAAAGATGAAAAATGTTTCTTGCTATTAAACTACATAATCTGCAATGTGATGAAACAATATAATTAGATTTAAAATGATTACATATAAGCACAAAATAATGGTTTTAGGACAGATTGCTACAGTGGTTTATATGCTAACTAAATGTATTTTGAGAGAATTGGAAACCTACAAATAAATATTTATATATATTCAGTATGGCATATACATGAGTGTAAGGTAATAAAAATATTGTAACCTCTATTTCCTTATGGAAAAATAAAATATAACAATGATTTTACTAATTATTAATTATAAATATTATAGTATCAGTATTTTCCAGTAGCAGGAGAAATCAACAGTTTTAATATAAAAAGTGTGCATACAGAAAATAAGAATAAATTATAAATTTTGTCCACTTTCTCATTAATTTATTCCTCTGTGATCTAGGAGGCTTTACAGATTCTGAATGTAAGACTATTTTTATGAAGCATAGTATATTGTGTATCATTAATAGAGTCTCCAATTTCACTTATTCAAGTATACATTTGATTAATTGTTCTCAATTTCCAGAAGTCTCATGCCTTTGGATAAGCTATCTAAATATATTGTAGTCAATGTAGGTTTTTTTTTTCCAAAAATGATAGTATATCTACAGTAGTCATACAAAGCTGTAGAGTATTTTCAAGTGACTAGTATAAGTTGATATATCTGCTAAATCTAGATTTTGCAGTTTTAGTAAAAAAAAAACAGTATAATTTCCTCAAATAACTTTCAAATGCATTAAGTGTTGAGCTAGTATTTTGGATGAAAGATAGCTGGGCAGTGTGCCCTCTGCTGATTTCTATGGAGACCTTGGACAAGGGAAATACTGAAACTCAAGGAGAATGCCTGTAGGACAAGTGCTGAGTGATAGCTGCAGTCCTGTTGTGGGTTATGTTCAGTCCTCTCAGCAGCCATGCATTGTTCAGATCTAACATCCTTCCATCAGGATATAATCTATGGAACGTATCCTTAACAGATCACACTAGCTTCCACCAACCCAGAAGATGAAAATGCGGCACGATAGCATCTCAAACCAAATGCAGGTTTCCATGTTGCTTAGCCTAAATCTAACACTTCTCAAGTCTAATGGGAGATAAGAACCCAAGATACAGAGTTCTATTATTTTTTGGCTATTAGTTTCTCATTTTTATGGCACTCAGATCAGAGAACTTGCTCAGTTGAATAAAGCAGTTGAGAAGGGACCTGGAATTGATGTTGGATTCCATATACTTTACATATTAACTGCTTGATATTGACTATCTGTTCTAGTTGATGATGAGTTAGCTAATGATAGTCTCTGTACTGTGGTCATAGCCTATATGTCTTAATTTGGGTGAATAATTATATCCAAGGCATAGATATGAGTCTACTCTTTTTTCTTCCTTCTCATTATCTTTCCCCTTTTATCATGTCTCTTTAAAAGTCATATTCATTTTAGAAATTGCTTCTGGAAGCTTCTGTGTCCTCTTCAACCTTAAGATATCATATTCTTATCTATGGTTTTCTAATATCCATGTTTTTGCCATTTTTTATGCTTTTCATTTAGTTTTAGGGTTGGTTGTTTGTCTTATTTTTGTAGTCCTACAGATTAAATTATGTTTTTCAACGTGCTAGGCAAGAATTTTACACTGAGCATAATGTTGATTCTATGTATTATGGATAGATGAATTACAGGGACTCAATATATTATTTCACAAGAGTTAGAGTAAGTGACACATTGTCCATCTGTTTCATCCGTGGGAAATCTCTGTTTGAATGGTGGCTAGGTATGTGTCTCCTCAGCTTTACAAAGGTGGGAGGTAGGCTCCTTGTCTCCTACATAAGGTAGCTTCAAATATATGTAAGCATTTGACTTGTGGAAAAATCTAAATCCTACAGGAACTTTCTTTCCTTCCCACCAAGATGCAATAGTAAGTTGCATTCTGCCATGCGACCCTGGCCTCCCTAAAATCAGGAATGTCTTCAAAAGATAACTGGCCCTGTGTCTTGGACATTTTTTTTTTTTAATTTCTAATGAACCATACCAGGATCTTGCAATGGGTTTCTCTTCTCCATGGTAGATGTCCTTCTTAAGTCTGGGGGTTTTCTTTACTGTAAATTCAGAACCTGCAAATGTGCATAGTTAAAGACACTATATGTGGGAACATCTTTTCTCATTGAAATTTGTGTTTAAGATTTCTCATATCTTGGTCTTCTCTAAATCTTTGAATTAGCTGGAGTTTATTCCCAGAACTAAATTATGTTAGTCAGCATGATTAAATTGGGAAAGAGAGGTTACTAAGGTGGGCTTAACACTATTATATGAGTCCTTTTGTGTATATATATAGACACAAAATAATAGTGCTTCCTCACAGGGTTGTGATGACCAGGTGATTAAATCACTGGACTCGATAAATAGTTTTCTCTGGCTGATAGCAGATAGAAATGGCAGAGATACACATAGCTTGACTTTAATCAAAACAAATATTCTCTGTTTGAACTGCTAGTGGACAGAAGGTCTAGAGCTGAGCTAGTTCCTAAACAACAGCAGCAGAACCAGAGAGCCACATTCTGATACCACAGGAAATAAACGGTCCCCAGAGCACTTTGGGTGTTAAAGCATTCTGGAGCCCAGTTGTCAATTATAGCGCCTGCTGAAAGACTAATATTGTTGTGTAAGATACAAAAGAAAAGAACTTGTCATGCTGAGCAATGACAGGACTTCTGAACCACAGGACTGTGATCTAATAAGTGCATGCTTATGATAATAATTTGTTACATGGAAACAGTAAACTAACAAAGATGCTTTCTTTATTCAGCTTCCTTATTAAGTTCTCCATGCTTTCAAAATAAAACTTCATGGCTGGAGAAATGGCTCTGTGGTTAAGGCCCTTGCCTGCCAAGCCTATTGACCCAAGCTTTGATTCTCCAGTACCCACATAAAGCCAGATGCACAAAGTGGCACATGCATTTGGAGTTGTTTTGCAGTGGCTGGAAGACCTGGAGTGCCCACAATCATTCACTCTCTCTGTCTCTCTGTCTCTCTGTCTCTCTGTCTCTCTGTCTCTCTCTCTCTCCGCATTTCTTTTTGTATGCATATATATATGCTTAGTACCACTCTTTATATATAGAAAAACAATTTCTCCTAACTTTTTGATTCTAAAGTATTGACATTTGAAAGCAATCACATACAATCCAGCAAACATCCTCCCTTCATTGTATACTATAGAATATGGAGGACAGCAACAAATGTTTACCATGTGTTTTATAGTGTTAAACATGCTTAAATAAATACAGATCAAAAGAAAGGATAAATAAGAGGGAAATTTATAGACAGGAAATTAAATGAAGAGAAAAATTAGGGGAAAATGACCAGGTATATGAATGAGGAAATTCAAGTTATACATACTTAACATAGTTATAAACAAAATGAGTCAGTATTCCAAGGTGACCACACCATGTTGAGCATGTAACACATAATATAGATGTGTTTTATACATAAATGTATTTATTAATTACAATGCATATATATATTTGAATTATATGCTTAAGAAGTATAATCTTTGGCTTCTGAAATTAATCAAATGCCATTGCCATCATAACATTGAGCCTCCTGAATTTTTACCCTGAATACCCTCTCAAATAAGATAGATAGCAAGTAGTAGTAATTTGTTGCCACAATATATTGCTGTGTCAAGAAAATTTCGACTGACTATATAAAAATGACATAAAATCTTTTATCAATTGATTTTTAAAGTTGTACTTCAATGAATACTTGTCATGACTATATTAAAAGTGACCATGCATATTACATATTATTTACTCAGATTGGATGATTTTCTTGTTATTGTGCTAAAAATGGCATACATACCTATGTGTTCCAAAACATAAATGACACCAGAACTTAGTTCGTACTAAAGGTAATTATTTTGTGTAGACAACTGTTCTTTTAAACTTCTTTAGATTAAAGAAGTCTATCCATCAACCATATCTTTTTATCAATTTCATTGAATCCAAACAGCTGCTGGTATTTGGGACTCAAAAACTAATATGCATACACAGAGTTCTTGCTATGATGGTGTTTCATTATGTGGTTGGAGCTAGGTAGCAAATAATTACAAGTTACAGTTGCAATTAAAGGAACTGTGATAAAGAAGAAGTGTTCATGGTTCATGCGTCATTATGCTAATAAAGCAACATGAATCTAAAGAGACAGTTCAAGGAAAGCTTTTCCAAGGAAGCAGGCTGATAAAATTATATCATCTTGGCACATAAGGGTGGAACACAGATGCCAGGTAAACAAAGCAGCATGCTGAAATCGTTGTTGTCTTGGTGCAGGAGTGTGAAAGTAACATCTTCAAAGAATTGCAGGTTCCACAGTATTATGTACCATTTTCTCTGCTCTGCTGGGGCAGTGCTACTCTGAGAGTAGTCGCAGAATAATACTGGACTCTGAAATGTTAATAATCAGTACACAATGAATTTAGAAATCATAACAGCATAGAAACACACTGGTTTTGTGTTCATTCAATTTAATGGTAAGTAAAATGATTATTTGTTTTCCCTGGGCTGCCTGGATTTTTGTCCTTTCTCTTAATATGATTTTATCTAATCATTCATTTTTGGTAGTACTAACATTGTTAGCCCACATAAAGAATTAAAAACTATAGTCTTGTAAGAGCATGCAATTTGAACAACAAAAAAGACTGAAGTGACTCTTTTTATCTTCAGGTGATGCTCATTCATATATGTCGCAAGCTTCTCAGAGAAAATATAGATTGGTGATGGTGGGTGGAAATGAAAATGGTTATTTATAAATTGTATACCACTTCCTAGTTTCTAAATGCAAATGTACTTTTGATCTTGATACATAGCTCACGAAGTTGGCAGGATATATATTTGATCTAAGACCACTCAGCTTGTAGATGACAGACTGCCATCTTGGTTTGTTGATGATGAACTCCAGGGACATATGTAGGAGATCTGCACAGTCTGCTCACATCCATGTGGTTCTTTTCCATTTCCATCAACACCAATTCCTAGGGAGACGCCGGAAAGCTCAAAGATATTTTGACTGGTGATACATCATTCCTACTTCAAGTTGTTCCCTGTCAGAGTACTAAAGATCTTAAATGTGCTATGAAACCAGACACTAGGCAAGGGGAGACTCAACAATACAAATATGTCTTCCACTCTCTCTGGATCAAAAATCCTGTGTTTTTTTGATTTAGAGACAAAAGCCAAGTCCTTGATCAGTAATGAAGAGGTCTAATTGTTGAATATCTAAATACAGCACACTAATTATATTTCATGTCTCCAAGGATATGTAATATAGTAACTCTTGTTGTTTTTTTTTTAATCCATGCAGAAGCCCTGATATCAACCCCTCATTAATGTCTTAACAACCTCAGAATCATATTTAGTTTGGGAAATCCCTACAATACTTGAACTTCATTTCAAATTTAGTACTATACCTTTCTGGCATTTTGTTAGACAAAATGAAAGAAAATAAGCCAATTTAGTAGCAGCAAAAAATGACAAACCAGTGGTATGAGGAAAAAAAGGAGAACAGGGCGCTCCTGAGACTTTAGTTCAACAATGTTGAGAATGTGTAAATACTGGTAAGCCTGGAGGCAAAGCCCAAGAATTCTTGCAGTTAGAAATGTCTGATTCTGAAAGAACTTGCAGCAGCTTCATTTCATTGCAGTATTAGAGCAAAAATGAGAGTGAGCTTACTGTCCTCCCCCCTTGTTCATTGTTACATTCTACAGGCCACAGATGGCCAGTCACATAGCACAGGGTGAGAAACTACTAGAGCTTTGAAGTTCAGTGAGACAAAGAAGTATTTGTTTTAACTGTGATAAGGAAGTTAGGAAAAAGGTGAGGCCAAAAAATAGCTGGGAGGATTATCTGAGCTTCTCCAGAACCCATTGTAAATGTGTAATTTGCTAGGTGTAAGCATCCACTTGCTTGTGCTTGTTAATTTTCATGTCAAATGTCACATACACACCTCTGTACCCTACTATAACACCCCTTTTTCAACTGAGGTTCTGGGCTAATGCTTCATCTATGCTTGGCCCACAGGCATAAATTCCTAAATTCATAGCAATAATAAATGCAACTCCACTCTTCTCTTGCTGTTATGGTTTTGTTTGTCATGGGAATTTCCATAACAATAGGAACATTCTGTAGCATGATAGAAATGAGTTTGGAGACTTGGCAACCCTCAGTAACTACACACTTGAGACATGAGAGCCCAGCTGAAGAATGAGCTGTCCATAGTCCCCTACTACAAAGACTGATACAGACGGCCCACAAAGGAGGATATCCAGCTGACTGGGGATGGGGAAGGGGGGCAACGGGGAATTGGGGACAACAACTCATGGTTGGCCCACTAAACAATGTAACTCATTATGAACAATAAAGAAAAAAATAAAATAAAATAAAAAGAAATGAGTTTGGTTCCTTAACTTGTTTAGAAAACTTAAAGTCACATTTTTGGGGAGGAAAAATGGCTCAGGTGTTTGCTTGCAAAGCCTAAAGAACTTGGTTTGATTCCCCAATTGCCCACTTAAAATCAGATACACCAAGCGAGTTTGTTTACAGAGGTATGCAAGATTTTCACACCTAACATACATACAATAAGATTAATCATAATTCCTTATTATTGTGTTATTGTGGTGGTATTATCTGTTATTTTAATAATGTATCATGTTTTATGATAAATGAACATTGATGTAATTTCTATTGCAGAAAGTCCTTCAGACCATTTCATCCTGATGTTTTCATGCATGTATATAATATGTATCATCCAATCTATAACCTTTCCAGATACCTTTTCCTCATTTGCCACTATCCACCACTACCTATGTTTAATAGTCTCTATTTTGCTTCAAGTCTCTTCCACCAATTAGGAAAACAAAAAAAGAAAACCTAGCACATGTGTCTTTATGAATCATATTTACTTATATTAAAGTGAT
>PVHP010045520.1:0-13714 GCA_004024765.1 Zapus hudsonius | reverse complement strand
AGATTGTCATCATGTTCTCCATCTGTAGGGGAAGTCATTCGTTTTTCTGTAATTAAACTGAAGGTTTTTCCTAGCTGCCTTTTAACAGATTAAGGAAGCTTGTGGAAGAACCTCATTTACTAAGTTCTATCATGATTGTGTGCTGAATTGTGCTCACTGCTTTTTGTACATCTCCTGGGATTGTTATGATTTTCCCTCTTTATTATTTACTGTGGTAAGCATTATTGATTGATTTTTTAAAAAATATTTTATTTATTCACAAGGAGAGAGGGAATGAATGGGTGCACCAGGACCTCTTGCCTCTGCAAACAAACTCCAGATGCATGCTCCACTTTGTGCTTTTGGCCTGACATGGACACCGGGGAATCAAACTAGGCTGTTAGGCTTTTTATTAAAGTGTCATAACCACTGAGCAATCTCTCCAGCCCTAATGATTGATTTATTTGAAATTTATTTATTTATTTATTTATTTATTTATTTATTTATTTATTTATTTATTTATTTATTTGAGAAAGAGACAGACAGAGAGAATGGGCATGCCAGGGAGGGCCTCTAGCCACTACAAATAAACTCCAGACACATGCACCACCTTGTGCATCTAGCTTTACATTGGTATTGGTAATTGAACTCAGGTCCTCTGCTTTGCAGGCCTTAGTCTTAGCCACTAATCGATTTCTCCAACCCTTTATTGATTTTTAATATTAAACCAACCTTAAATTTCTAAGGTAAATATCACTTGGTCCTACTGTATTCTCTTTTTTAAATAAAGTTGAATTATATTTCATTAGGGATTTTTGTGTCTATATTCATGAAAAAAAAAAATATATATATAAGTATATATGTATATGTGTGTGTGTTTTCTTTGGTTTTGGTATCAGCATAATACTGGCCTCATACATGAGTTGGAAAGGACTTCTGTTTCTTAAACTTTATGTAATGTTGTTATTATTTATGACAGCTGGAGTAAACAGAGACCACTGACATGAAACACAGTCTGCCACCATGAGTAGGCTGAACACACTTCCTACAGGGAGTGAACAGTGAACCAAGAAACGAGCACTTGTGCAATGGAGGAGCCAAAGCCTGGGGGAGGTAATCAACAGCTTTTAATTCGACCAAGTAATCCACTCAGTGACGGCGTACCCTTAACTGGAACTGGGGACTCAGGGCGAAATGCACCCAGAACCAAAATCTTGGGCCCCCAAAAAGAAATGCACTATATGAGTTATTTACAAAGAGGCTACTCACAATAGAATCTAGTCAATTCAGAAATGTGTATCTCAGTTAACCTATAATGATCTCACTCTCCAATGGAGATTCTGTTTGTATTTTTCAGAAGGCAGTGAGAGAGCTGTGGCCTTTCCAACCCTACCAACGAGCCTCAGGCAGATAGCTGACATCCTGGCAAGAGATGAGCCACTCCAGACCTATGGTGGAGGATCCACAGGGAACCCTGAAGAGAGTGGTGGGATAAACAAGAAACCCATAACCATAGCCAATCAGTCAACCCAGGATAAGCCAGTGAGACAGACACCAAAGATCCTCAACACAACCTAAAGCAGAAGTACAGAGGGCCCTAAGACCTCAACAATAAAACAGCCTTAATACTCACCCACCATGACTCAGGGAACTGAATGGAAGAGGGGGCAGAAAGATTGTAAGAGCCATGGTGGAGAAGAATATCCAGAAATATTGCTCCCCTCAGCAACAACACACAAAGGTGGGGGGAACCTGGCTGCCTCCTGTGCTATCCATTACCCCCTACCCCATAGGTTGATCCAGCATGCCCACCGAGGAGGATATCCAGTGTGTTGGGGACAAGGAGCAGGGAAATGGGATACCAACACAATATTTGCCCATACAACGTATGTAATTTTGAATAATAAAGATATCAAAAAAGGTATTATCATAAACTTAGGAAATTTAAAAAAAGATTTTATTCCTTTTAAATTTGTTGAAACCATTTTTATGACAGGGTGTATGGTCTGCTGTATGAATGTTCCATGTGCACTAAGAGTGTTTGTCCTACTGGCACTGAGCATGATATGCCTGACCTTGACTTCATCAAGTGGGTGGTAGTGTTGTTTGACTTGACATATCCACTCGTTTTCTTGTGTGTGTCTGTGTGTGCTCATGTGTGTGGATATATATATATATATATATATATATATATATATATATATATATATATATATATATATATATATATATGTGTGTGTGTGTGTGTATATATAATGTGTGTAGATATATGTATGTATGTGTGTGTTCATGTATATATACATATATACATATGTATGTGTGTATATATATGTGTGTATATACATATATACACATGTATGTATGTATGTGTGTATATATACATATATGTTTGGATATATGTATGTATGTATGTGAGTATGTATACATATATGTGTGTATACATATATACGTGTGTGTGTGTGTGTGTGTGTGTGTGTGTGTAAGCCAGAGGAAAACATCAGGTGTCTTCCTCTATCACTCTCCACTTTTATTCTTTGAAACAGGGTTTCTTGCTGAGTTTTGGGCTCACTTATTTGGATAGATCAACTAGATAGTGAGCCAGCTCCAGGAATTTATTATTCTGCCTCTCTGGTGCTTGGATGACAGGCAGATAACAAGATGCTTGGCATTTACCTGGACACTGGGCTCTGAACTCAGTCCCTCATGCTTGTGCAGCAAGCACTTTACTCATTGAGCCATTTCCCAGCCCCACAGAATGATGCTCTATTTGCTCTAATGACTGAACGTAAGCAAATGTTGAAATTTCTAAGCACAACTATAAATTTGTATATTGTAATGGTGAAGTTTTATTGTCAACTTGACCTTTTTAGTAATCTTGGGTGGGTCTCTGAGGATGTTCACAGGAAGGTAGTTTTCTCAGTAGGGGGCAGGATGTAAGGAAGTTTGGGGAGCTACAAACAAATGTCCTTTCCTGGGAGAGCATTGCAGGAGGGAAATTCCAGAGACTCAGGAAGCCAACAAGTCTGGAATAGGGTTTCAAGACCCCATCCTAAGGCTATATAAAGGGGAAAGAAATCTCTCTTACCCCTACCTGTTTGCTATTGTGTATGGTGTTGGTGAAAAGTGGGCGCCATCCTCTTTCACCATTATGGAACTTCCCCTGGATCTGTAGCTTCAATAAACCCTTTCCTCCCATAAACTGTGCCTGGTTTGGAGGTTCATCCCAGCAGGGTGTGGTTGAAAATGACATATATAATTCAATTCTGTTGATTATTTTTCTTCATGTATTTTTGAAGCTTTAAAACTGAGCACATTCCTACTCAAGATTGCTATTTCATATGATAGCTAGATTATGCTACTGTGAAATGTCTGCTCTATTCTGTAATAACATTCTTTAAATTTTTTTATTTTTAAGTCTTTATTATCCAAAATTAGATATATTATATGAGCAAATATGGTATTGGTATTCCCATTTCCCTCCTCCCTGTCCCCAATCCACTGGATATCCTCCTTAGTGGGCACACTGGATCAATCCTTGGGGTAAGGGGTTATACATTCTTTATTTTGAAGCCTACTACTTACTAGACATTGCAGTTACAGTAGCCATTATGTATTCAGAATTTCCTGTGCATCTTTTCCCATTCATTGACTTATCTTCCTGTGTCTTTATGTTTAAGATATGTTTTGGTAAATAACATATAATTAAATCTTACTTTAAAATTCAGTTTCATAATTTCTTTCAATTAGGATGTTTCGTCCATTTATGTTAATGCAACTATTGATATGCTTGAGTATCATCAGCCCAACACCTTGATATATATATTATATTTACTGCATTCAATTTCTTTCTTGATTTACATTTTAATTTTTAAAACTTTCATTGTGTGTATTCATTATACATGGTTCCTTTGATTTTTGTTCTATTTTTTATTTCTTCTGTTCTTAATATTTATATATGTATGTATGTATGTATGTATGTATGTATGTATGTTTGGATTTTGGTTTCTGAGATTGAGTCTGCTACATAGCTCAGGCATGCCTCAAATTTATCACCTTCCGGACTCAGCATCCCAACTGCCTGAGATTATAGGCATATACAATTGCACCTGGTCTTACTTTCTTCTGAGATATTTCCCCTAAATTCTACTTTATCTTCTCTATAGCTGATTTGTTGTACTTATATTGCTTTTATGGCTGCTCTAGCATTTACAGTATTCATTGTGAAATATCACAGTCTTTATCAGGCATTTCTTCTCTCCTGCCCTTTGTGTTGTTGCTATCACTCATTTTACTTCCTTATAAGCCCTGCATAGATCATGATTCTTTTTTCCTTTAAATAGTTACCTTTTACAGATATTTTAAAAGTCAAAATGTGTTTTGCATTTACTCACATATCTATTTATAAATGGTTGCATACTTCTTTTTTCACCTCTAGTAATTTTTTATTGGATGGTAGGTATCCTAAATATTGTGTTATTTTTCAGATCTGACATTGTTTTATCCTGATTTAAGCTTTATTTAACATTTATTATAGAATAGGTATTCTGAGATTCTCCTGCCTCTGCCTCCCAAGTGCCAGTGAAGCACTTAGGGTGACTGGACTCTGAAAGGAAAAAGCAGGCATGTCTTTGCAAAAGAAGAATCTGGCCTCTCCTTATCTCTTTCCTAAAAGAGTTCCCTAAACCTCTTTTTTCACACCTGAGCCCCTCCCTGGGGGAGGTCTCCTTTCCTGGAATTCAAATCTAATCCTGGCACTGTGGTTGGTCAAGTTTAAGACCCCAGAACTTCCTAAACCAGCCTCTAGCCCAGACCAATCAGCTGTCTCACCGGAGGCAGAAGGAAGGGCCAACCACCATCAGGTTATAAATACATTTCCCAGGGGAGGGCAAGGTCTCTTGGCTGTCTCCAGGTTCTGGTTTCTCCTCATCTTGGCCTGGCTAGGCTGAGAGGAAGAGAGAATTCTCCTGAGCCACACTCCCACATGGGCTCTCTAGCAGGGCAGGGGCTCTCTGCAGTTTTTCTTCTTTCCTTCTCTTAATCTAGTAAATCTAATAAAGTCTCTCTAAACCTTACCCTCTTATCTATGCATATTAATTATTTAAATTCTTAAGAATCCATTTAGAGAATGTGTTGGTGCTTTGGCAAGAAACCCCAGAATTCCCATTTCACTAGGAATATAGACATAAGCCATCCTGTCCATCTTGTTCACTAAATAAAAAAAATATTTTTAGTTATTTATTTGCAAGCAGAGAGAGAGAGAGACAGACAGAGAGAGAGAGAGAGAGAGAGAGAGAGAGAGAGAGAGAGAGAGAGTATACCAGGGACTCTAGCCACTGCACGCGAACTCCAGATGCATGTGTTACTTTGTGCATTTAAATGGATGCTGGAGAATTGAACTCTTTGATAGGTTTTGTGAACAAGCACCTTAACTGCTGAGCCATCTTTCCAGCCATCCAAATTTTGTTTGTATAGAAAAATTCTCAATTTCACTATTATTTTGAAAGTTTGCTTTGCTGATTATTCTAGGTTAGCAGGCTTTTGTTTCCACAGACACTGCATTTTTCTCACAAAAAGTGATTATTCTTATCTTCTACTCTTTTACGTAATGCATTTCTTCTCTCTGAAAGCTGTTAATACATTTCTTTATTATAGCTTTACAGCAAATTGATTATAATGATTTTCTTGTTTATACCGCCTGGACTTGATTGAGTTGCTTGAATAAGTAAGTTTATAGTTGTTATATTTGGAAAAACTTTAGTCATTTAAAAATCCAATACTTTCTTTCTATTACTCTTCTGGGACTCCATTCCTAACTGTGCTCCACTGGTAGAAATGGTCTCATCATCACGGCGACTCTGCTCATTATTGGTCTTTTTTCCTCTTTTTGGAGTCTGTTACCAAGTTTAAGTTCACTAACCTTTTTACTTGATTCAACTTGCAATAGTACCCATTAAATGAATTTTAAAACTTCACATATTGTATTTTTGAGTGATGGAATTCCTACAGTTTCCATTTTTCTTATTGTGCTTTTGACTGCCTTTAAATCTTTAAATACTACATGATATTAACATAATAATTAATGCAAGTTAATAATGGCATAAGATACATTTTCATACATAGTATAATAGCTCTTTATATTCCTTCTAAGTCAATTTTATCATTTCTCTCATTTCTATGCCTGCTTTTCTTGACTGAGTGCTTTGTGTGCGGTCGTATTTTCTTCCTTTTTCATGTTTAATATTTTTTGATTGGATTATAGCTATCATAAAATTTTATACTGTTGGGCAACTGGGTTTTCTTATTTTCCTTTAAAGAGTATTGAACACTTATAGATGCATTTGACTTTATCAAGCATATTTTTTTTATTGTCCATAATGAGTTACAACATTTAGTGGGCAAACAATGAGTTGTTATCCCCAATTTCCCGCTGCCCTACCCCCCCATCCACTGGATCCTCCATGGGTCGTCTGGATCAGTCCTTGTGACAGGGGACCATGGATAACCTAGTATTCAGCCAGGTTCTCCTGGCCATGCCTCTGGATAATCTCCCCCACCACGACTCTCACAATCTTTCCGCCTCCTCTTCCACTCAGTTCCCTGAGTCATATCAAGCATATTTTAAGTTTTGCTTGGGTGAGCCTGGTTTAGCCCTAAATTAGCTTAGCCCTTCTAATAAAGTGCAATCTTTTGGCCTCTGCTGAATGCACCACATATTCAACATGATCCTTCCACTTTAGCCTATCACAACTCAGCTTCTCCCAGCCCTGCAAGTTCTGGGACTTGTTCAGTCTTCAGAGCTCTGATAGTTGCTCCTGTTGAGGATCATGGAGTTTTACACAATGCATCCAGTTTGGGTGTCCAGCTAAAGGAGACCTCTGCCTATTTCTCGAGTTCTTTTTCTGTGTAGCCCTTCCTGTCTGGCCGTCTGTTATAGAAAACATAGCTACCTCAGACTCTTGGAATTCAAATCTTTACAATTTAATAAGAGCGCCATGTTAGGCTGGGGGTTCTGCTTCCAGTGTGCCTCCAGGCAGAACCTGGGACAATCATAGGGTCATCTCTTGTCTCCTTTACTTCACAGGTCATGCCTTGCTGTTGTCTCCACCTTCCTGTTGTCCAATGTGTTAGACTAGTTGTTTGGCATAATTAGCTCAGTTTTCTATTGTGCTTTTATGAAAAAAGGGCAAGCCCAATGTTAGCTCTATATCATCTTCTTAAATGTAGAAAACATATCATACATTATTCTTGCTCCTACATTTGAGCACCTGACAATCACTTGACTTGTCAACATGGCAATGTATAGTTAGTAGCACAAACGAAAGGCTCAGACTAGCTGACTTTGAACCTTGCAACATGAAGGATGCTTTTTAAAATAATTCTCTGAGCCTTAGTGACAGACAAATGATTAATAACACCTAACTTTTAGGTATGTATGATGGGTTGAATAAAATGTTCCCCAAAGGCCTGTGTGCTTAGAATACCTGAATACTTAGAATACCAGCTGCGAGGGCCTTTGGGAGGTAGAGCCTTGCTGAAGGAGATGTATCACTGGGGGTAGGTCTTGAGGTTTATTAGGCCAACCTATTGTGATTCAGTCTTTTTGCTTCCTTCCAGCTGATGTGACACCCTGATGTTTATTCTGCCATGCTTTCCCTACCATGGTGAGACATCAAAGCTGTGAGCCAGAATAAACTCTTTCCTTCCATAGGCTGCTTCAGGTCAGGTGTTTTGTCCCAGCAATGAGAAGGTAACTGCAGTAGTACAATTTTCAGCGAGCTAATGAGGTTGAATGGTGGTAAAAATGATAATACTTAATAAGATAGCTATTGTTAGTTATTATTGCTATTGTTAGTTATTATTGCTATTGCAAAATGCAAAATGCCAGTTATTTGATCTCTCATATATAGTCAATAAAATCACATATTATTGCTTCACATAATATTCCCACACAATTGTTAAAGAATTTTGTACCCCCACCTCTCTCAAATGATCATAAATACCAACTAATCTTAAGCTCCTAGGCTAAGAACAAAAGGCTTTTGACAAAAGCCATATCTTCGTATCTCAGAGTATTATAAATGCACCCTGTTCTTTTATCTTTCCATCTAGATGACAGTGAAAAAAATGTGCAGAGAATTTTTAACAGTGATATTTTATTGGTATTGCATTGGTGGCAGCAAATCACTGCAGAAACATGGTGATGAAACTGTTTGTAGTGTGAAGGATCCTTTGATAGGGCCAATGATTACCCACTCATTTGACTCGGCCATAAATCAGGAGTTGGGAAAGCAGGGTCTATAAATGGGCTGTAGGAAGGTTGGCACAGTTTCAAAGATCAGGCTTCGCATCCTTTTGTGGCTGCCTTCAGCCACACAAACGGGCTGCTCCTTTGGGGACCTCCTCTCTGGAGATCTGAAGGGATTCTTGGGAAAAAGAAGGCTCCTAATTTACATGCTCTGGGCATTAGGTATGCTCACCACTGCTGGATATACTTAATCAGCTTGGGTACAAGTCATGCACTCAAATTTCAAGTATGAGCCAAAGTTTTCAAATAAACAAATACCACCGGTATTTGCTCTGCAAACTACCTGTGTGTAGCCAACAGGGCTGTTCTGTTCTGAGGGCAGTTTGTCCTCATGTGTCCAGGGGACCGTCTGTTCTGTCTTGGTTCTAGAATAAAATGGCCAGCTGCCAAGTGACCTCAGCAAAGATACTGGCACAGTCTGAAGTTCATGTCTTGTAAATGTTTAATGGCAGCCTTCAGAGGATAAAGGGATAGAGAAGCAATTAAAGCTCACACTCCTGACTGGATACTGTGATTAAATTAGATTCCTATGCAGTATATTAGCTTTTGATGTAGCACCACAGTGCTCGGGTCTGTATGCTATCACTGATCTAAGTAATCCCCCACTGATGTACATGAGAGAATCAATATCAGAGAACAACACATCACTCATTGTCCCCGAGTCATCTAACAACATCTAGTTCATGAATAATACTTTGAATCTGTGCAATCTTTCAGGAAAAAAATCAATGTTTTTATTTTCTTATCTGTCTTCACAACATTTCTTTGAGGAAAGAAGAGGACCTATTTGCACTCCCTTGTCAGAGAGAAGGGGGAATAAGAGAGAGGGAGAGAGGAGAAAGACTAAGAGAAAGAGAGATAGAGAGACAGATATCATTTGCTTGAGACCATGCAGTGTGACACAGAACCTGTGAGAATATTGGACTTTGAAATACCAAATTTTGCAATCATTCTGCAAGATCCGGATCAGTGAAATATATATTTATAAGGGGCCAAAGACTAAATATTCTAAGTTCAATGTGCTACACACTCTTTGTTGTAAGGCAACTACTCATCTTAGCCACTACAGCATAAAAGCCATCATGTTTAATATGTATATTTGAATAAATAGGTATTGTTGGTTAAATAAGATTATATGTTATATGTGATATATACATTATATGCATGTATGCTATAGGTTTTATATTATATGTGTAACATAAATAACATTTTATGTGTATTATGTACATATGCTTATGTAAAAAATATGCATGCTATTTTTTTTTGTTAGGTTATTTTTGTTTTCATTGTCCATAATGAGTTACATTATTCTTACCAATATAGGCATTGGGCCACGTTGGCCCATAGGCACAGTTTACTGACTCTTGTGCTATTTTATGGCCCATGGTAAATGTTCTTAAGCTATAAGAACGGCTGTGTGATGGCAGATGGTAGCATTTATGTGTGCTCCCTGCACTATTACTTGATCTTCACAAGAATCCTGCTAAACATGCTGTGAGCAATTTTCTCTGAGGAAACCAAGAGGTTAACTCACTTGTCCAATGCCACATGGTTACAAATGAAGTGTGAAAAATACAGCACATGACTTCTGACTTCTATTTCTCTTCTGGTAGCCTTTTAGTGGGGAAATCTAAAGTCTCTTTCATTTCCACATGAGGACATCCTAGAGCTGGGAGGTTGACTAAGCCAGAACTGGAACCTTTATCTGTGCTTTTCCAGCTGGCCTTCAGTATAGCTATTACAGTTTATTGTTTCACCTTCCTAGAGTGATACCTCTTATAAATGATCTTTTTGATGTACCAAAAGTATCCAGATACAAAATAAATGATTTTTGATTTATTTTATCTTTTTTGTCTATCTAGTTAGCATATGCTGTACCATTGAGCTATAGCCCCAACCCCTTAGAGTTTCCAAAGTTTTAAGCCCCAATCTAGAGTTGCTGTTTCAGACTCTGCATTGGAGGCCATGGGCCACACGATTCCTTCTTGAGACTTCCTTTAAGCCACCTGCCCTGTCTGTCTGCCTGATGTTGGTGCAAATTTGGGCTGATTGAGAAGACCTTTGTAGACTTCTCAGCTTGGAGTGCAGGAGTTTCTGTTGGTCCCACTAGAAGCCAAGTCCTTTGAAAGTTCCTTTCTTACTGATGGGGTTAATCTTTCTGTCTGGGAACTTCATTTACCTCCCTGTTCAGCCACTCTCCCTGCCTAATGGAAAGTTAAAAGTAAAACGTAGAAGGATTCACACAGTCCAGCAGTGGAACCATTGCTAACAACCATGGCATTAAGAAGCACAAATGACCAAAAAATGTTAGAAAAGGCAACGTGAAGGGGTTTAGAGCTTTTCCTCTAGAGACACTCCCCACAAAAAGCCTTATTATAATTGTCCTTTGCAGCTGCTGACTATTTACTTAAGACGTTGGTTAGAAACGACTATGCATCAGTGAATCTCTGGCCATTCCAGGCAGGCCCAGCACAGTAAGGAGGGGCTGCTCTTATTTCACTGTCCAAATTAGTGTCTGCTGGGGACGCTCCCCATGACCGCCAGCCTCTCTTAAACTCAGACATCTCATCCCTCTCCACTTCCTCCCAGACCACAGATAACCCATAATTCTTAAGACCTGGATGCCTCTGACTTTTTTCCTCTGTAACTCTTACTTTGGTCTTCCCTTTTGAGTCTATTATTCAGGCCCATATCATTTCCTTTTCTGTCTCCTTTCTTCCCTTCCACTTTTTCCTTGACCTCTTCTGCCTTTCCAATATATCCCCTGTCCACAGCATCTGTTTTCTCTACTATTTCCCTCTCTCTCTTCTTTTAAATGTCCTTGTCTTTATTACCTAATCTTTCTTCCTCTTTTGTAACTTGTGTTTATTTTTTTAAATTCAGACTTTCTTTAAGCATTTCAAGAGCCAATTATGACCATGTTGTTTTGTTTCTAATAAACCGGGATTTGAAAGTAGAAACTCGATTTTTTTGGTGAGCTGTAGCAGATGTACAGATCTAAATCACCTATGATGGCTGAGATGAGGAACAGAAAGCCTCCCTGTAACTCTGTGCCAGCACAGATAGGAAGCAGGTGATGCAAAAGAATACATACCTCCATCCAGCCTCCCAACACTGTCCCTGCTGATAACACAGCTTGCCCATACCCAAAGAAAATCAATCTATCATCTCCTGAATGCCAAGTGAAGGTTATGCCAGGGACTGATCAAGTGTTTGGAGAACAAATTACAAAATGACAGGGAGCTTTGTGAAACTGCCATGAAGTCTTCTTAGAAACATGAGTACCTGTGTTGGCTAAGGCTATGCCTACTGGGTGAGTCATGTTTGTTAAGTGTTCCAAGCAGACTCTACCCCCAAATATTCAGTTGACATAAAATCAGAGCGATCCAGGCCCACAAGCTGGAATCAAATTGCTTCAGGTTGATAAGCCTTCCATTGCTTCCCTGAGTTTGCAGCGGGTACAGACTTACACCTGCCAGTGTAGCTTTTGATTACAAAACACAACAGTTGGGCCATGCAGGTACCACTAATTATCTTGGTAATTAGATTCTGTCATGCACTGTGTGGTCAGGGCCTTGGGCTCTATGCAAGCAGAAGAGGCACCCGAGAACCTGTCTCTTCCAGTGAGCAATGCTAACACGCTCTTGCTGAAACAATGAGCAGGCAGGTTGCCTCTCCTTTCATGTCTCCTTCCTCCCCTTTCTGGTTCAGCAAATTTCAGCTGTGTGGTAGAACAGAAGAGAAAGGAGAAGGATGTCAATGAGGACTGCAGATGGAAGCTGTCCAGGAAGAAATCCAATTTCTGTCCTGTGCTCTGTGCCGTTCACAATGGAAATGCTGCACTCATTAAACCACCCATTAAGCAAACAATACAGGGAGACAAGATGGGGTTGAGGATGCTTGGAGGGAAGGAGAAGAGGCAGGTCAGAGACAGAAAACTAAAGGAGGACATTGTTTATAAGGAGATTGCAAAATGTTCGACCAGAGGGGGTGGGGAACATACCTATACAGACTCCATTGAGGAATGAAGGAACATATCAAGTCAGCACAGACAACCAGCAGTTACATCTCCATTGCAGCCACACAGAACTCTGCTGGTGTCTGACAAGACACGGGGGAGTCCCAGAATGCTAGAACTTCCGAGCTGTGAGTTCAATGCCTTAGAAGGAGGGATGGCCAAACACCTGATGTATCCATTTGATGTGGAGAAATCCACTATCTTCCAGAGAAAAATGGTGATGTAATAGACAAGATAGTGTCACAATGGAGAGAGAACAATGAATGCCTACTGTGTGCCAGGGATTTATTTAATTGCTTCATTTCGTCCCCAAACATGCTCAGGGTTCATTCATACATGAGCAAAACTTCTCAGGAAAATTCTTCAACATCCCAAGTTCAAATAGCAATTTGAAGGCAAATCCTGTTGCCCCCAAACTGAGTAGAATGCCTTATAGAACAAAGTCCTGGGACATTCTAGAAAAGAAACCAGTGCTAATGGTTCACTAACGTGTGTGGCTATTATGAAACATACTCTCGGAATTTTGATCTTATTACTGGTGCTTCACCAGCAGGAGATGGGTTGACGAACAGTATGAGGCTTCTTCTAAGCACGGGTTAAATCTCCACTGCAGTTACCCAACTCTAGTGCCTGGAAATCTGTGAGCTCCCCAACATTTAGCATTCTTCCCAAATAAGAAAATGTCATTTGAAAACCAGAGAGGACAAACAGGACAGGACCCCCGACAAGACTTAAAGCTGTGTAGGACCCACCCAGCCTTCATAATAGATGCTCTCCTGCTCATGCAGGGGCCAAGAATACAAGACCAAGTATTTCTACAGATGGGACAGGCTCAGCTCTGAGACAGGCCTCTTAATCATTTAGGAAACAGAAGCTCAAGGTCATGGCTTTCAGTATCTTTCGCAGTCCAGACTAGAGGCCACCAGGTGAGTTCTTGGAAGATAAGCAGAACTAAGTCGTATTATACATTTAGTCACTTGTGTCCACTTGGAGTATAGCGATTAGGTGACTTGCCCAGAGCCAGCCTTGGTTAGCTGGGACTGCACCACAGAGGCTTGCTACAGAACCTCCCCTCTGTGCCTCTATCACATGGAACTGAAATACCCAATCTTTCTGTGTTATGAATGATCAAGTCAGTAAACACTGCACCTATCAATTCTCTAGGTTCTTTTTATCCTCTGGGTGCTTTTCACCAGATCTGATTCATTCTTCCTTTCCTCGCTGCCCCACTGCTGTTGCTCCTGTCTTAGGGAAATCCCCTCCTGTATGCATTAGTCCTGATCTCTCTTTCTTTATAGCAAGTCTCTTGATCCTTCCCTCCTCTCTCCACATCCTCATTCCTATTCACTCTCACTGTGTCTCTGAAATAGCACTTAACCAAACTCACCTTTTTTGGCTTTTAAATCTAAAGG
>PVHP010045519.1:0-13631 GCA_004024765.1 Zapus hudsonius | reverse complement strand
GCCAAATAAACCCATTCCTCCACAAGCCACTTTTGTTTGAGTTCTTTCTGTGCAGCAACTAGAATGCTGACCGCAACTCTCCATCACTGGAAAATGTTTAACGGTTCTCCCTTATTTCTTTATTATTTTAATTTATCTTTTTAATTTACCTTCCTGATTTTCTTATTTTTAGTTTGAGCCAAATTGTCTTAAAATTGCAATGTAGGATTAACTGCATAAGCACACCAAGAAAAAAAATAATAAAACAGCAATAAAATGATAAACTTCCCCTTTGTTTATTGCCCTCTTATTGCTAATAATATTCAAGGAAATCAAGATTGAACAACAAAACAGTGACAGCATTTTTTGAATTCTAATTTTGGTATTTTACAATACTTTATAACATGTAGCACATGTGTCATTTAGATATTTCATAAAATCTAGGAGCACCAGCATTGAGATAAATCCTATATATAAACTTTTTTAATTTTTATTGCAAAATAAACAGCATATATGTATACATATACATATATATGATTAGATATAGATATAAACATATAAACTTTCTACCTTAACAATTTTAAGAGCGCCCAGTCAGTGTTGCTAACCACATTCCAGTGTTCACAAATGTCTTTCCCTTGCCTTCTGGAACACTTCTTTGTAAAATGGAAATGCTACATCTACAAATTGATTACTAGCCATACCATGCTTTTATCCTGGCAAGTACCACACCACTTTCCATCTCTATCATATTCTTAAATTCCTCTTGTTTCTCTGTTACCTTCTTTAGTCATTTTAATTTCAATGGACACACAATAGTTATAATTATGGGGTGCAATATCATAACAGATGCATACATAAAACATATAATGATCAAATTAGAGTAATTAGCATTTCATCTCCTAAATTATTATCATTTTTTATTTTCTGGAAGCCTTCAGAGTCTTCTCCTAGAGTTATTTTGGAATGCATAATTAATTCTTATGCTTATAAATTGTAATTACTCTACCCTGCTATAGATCTTCAGGACTGCTTGCTCATCTAAGGTACTTTAGTATTCAACACTTACCTTTCCTGTGTTCCTCTAAGGTCCTCTACTCTTTTCCTTCCTAGCCCAGAGTCTAGGAAGATCACCTACCAAGTAATCTGGCAACAGTGGTGAACTAGAGATTGTGTCTCAGATGAGGTAAAAAAACAAAGACAAACACCAGAAAACTTGTCCTCTGACTTCAACAGATGCCCCAAATGAGAAATATGGCCATTTATTTGTTTTATTCAATTTATTTCTTCAGTCTTTTTTGTTTCTATTATATATATATATATATATATATATATATATATATATATATATATATATATATATATATATATATATATATATATATATATATATATATATATATATATTTTATTATCCATAATGAGTTACATTGTTTAGTGGGCCAACAATGAGTTGTTATCCCCAATTCCTTATTGCCCTCCACTCCATCCCCAGCCAGCTGGATATCCTCCTCCGTGGGCCATCTGGATCAGTCTTTGTAATAGGGGACCATGGATAGCCTAGTATTCAGCCGGGTTCTCCTGACGCAAGTGTGTTGTTACTTAGGGAGACCATGCCTCTGATATTCTCCCCCACCACGGCTCTCACAATCTTTCCGCCCCCTCTTCTGCTCAGTCCCATGAGTCGTGGTGGGTGAGTATTAAGGCTGCTTTAATGTTGTGAGCTTAGGGATTTTTGTGTCGAGATTCGTTGGTTTCTGTCTCACTGGCTTATCCTTTGTTGATTGAATGGCTATGGCTGTGTTGTTCATCCCGTCATTCTCTGCAGGGTTCCAAATGGATCCTCCACAATATGACTGTGGTGGCTCATCTCTTGACAGGATCTCAGCTTTCTGCCTGCAGTTGGTTGGTAGGTTTATATGGGCCAAGGCTCTCTCACTGTATCCTGAAAAATACAAACACAATCTCCATCGGAGAGTGAGATCAGCATCAGTTAACAAATATACACCATTCTGGATTACCTAGATTCTATTTTTAGCAGCCTCCCCATCAATCGCTCCCATAGTGCATCTTTTCTTGGGAGCCCAACAGTATGGGATCCGTTGCATATCGCCCTGAATCCCCAGTTCCAATCAAGGGTTCCCCCTCACTGAGTAGAATATTTGGCC
Source organism: Zapus hudsonius (assembly GCA_004024765.1). Taxonomy (NCBI): domain Eukaryota; kingdom Metazoa; phylum Chordata; class Mammalia; order Rodentia; family Dipodidae; genus Zapus; species Zapus hudsonius. Next base: position 11,484 of record PVHP010045519.1, on the reverse strand, counting down.
AAATTTAAGAGCTTTTGATTGTCTCCCCCAGGCCCAGGCTCCTCCATTGCACAAGTGCTCCTTTCTTGGTTTGCTGTTCTCTCCCAGTAGGAGGTGTGGTCAGCCTACTCATGGCTGCAGGCTGTGTTTCATGCCAGTGGTCTGTTTACTCCAGCTGTCGTTGATCTGCTTCCCCTGGCAGCTTGTGTAGTGCCTTCCAGCACTGCACTAACTGCCATCTGGGGGCTGGTTACCATTCCAGACCTCAAAGGGTCTCTCGATGCTGATCGATGGCATTCTGTGGTTTCTTCAGCAACAGGGTTTTGCCTCAGGCCTGGGGAGGGCGTTCAAGAGCCTTGACAGAATTCTGTCTTGTTTTTGTCAACAGCTCAGTGAGGGAAAGAACCGGTGGCTGGGATCTGGGGTTGTCAGACTGCTCAGTTATTCACAGGCTTAGACTCTCTCCCCTACTACTCATGGCCCCTCTTGCCAGTTGACACCAACTACTTGCTCTGTAGGGTACAGTATGCTCGTGAGGATTTTATGTTTTTGAACCTAATTTGGTTTAGCCTCATGCTTAAGCCATCCCCCTCCCCCATTCCCTTATACCTCATTCATAACCTCTCACTTATTTCTACTAGTCTGCATAGAGATAATGATTATCCTGGTTAAGGACTGCATATGAGGGAGAGTATGCAGTGTTCAATTCTCTGTTCTTTTGAGTGTTCACTTAGTAATATTTGCTTGAAATCAGACCATTTTTTTCCTAAATTTCGATATGTCATTTTTCCTTTCACCTGAGTATAATTCCATTGTGTAAATATACCACAGTTTCACTGTCCATTCCTCCATGGATGGGCATTTGGTTTGATTCCAATTCTTGGCTATTATGAATTGAGCTGCTATAAATATAGTTGTACAAAATTTTCTGCATCGAGATGTGACATCTGGGGGGGGGGGTAAATGCCTAGTAGACAGATAGCTGGGTCTATTGGTAGTTCTATGTCCATTCTGTCTAGGAGTCTCCACACTGCTTTCCATAATGGTTGAACAAGTTTGTAATCCCACCAGCAGGGAATGAGGGTTCCTTATTCCCCGCATCCTCACCAGTTCTTTATGATTGCCATTCTGACAGGGGTAAGATGGTATCTCATTGTGGTTTTGATTTTCATATCCCTGATGCTTAAGGATCCTGAGCACTTTCTTAGATGAGTCAAGGCCATTTGTGTTTCCTCCTCTGTGAATTCTCGGTTGAGATCAGTGTCCCATTTTGTGAGGGGGCATTTTGGGTTTTTGTTATTAATTTTTATGTTTTCTTATTCTATCTTTTGAATCTAACCTGACTGAATTCAGCTGCTGTGGTTATCTGCACAAGACATCAGCTAAGAAGCTAAGTCAGCTAAGAAGTCAGCACTGAGTCAAAGTGTGGATGATGGGGAAGGGATTCATGAAGACCCGCCCCTCCTTGAAGAGCTAATTGCTCATTCTTGGGGGGGGAGCAGGGGGACCGGAGTACAATCATCTGCTAGGAAGTGTTGGTAAGAAGCAGAGATTCAGCAGAAGTTGGAGGGGGACAAGGCGGATAATGGGGTTCAAACCACAACATATACCTTTGTCAAGGAGCAAAATAGTTAAACATGCATTTAATTTTCACAACTTTGTGAATTGTTTACTTTGACTTGTTACTTATTTGTGATATCATTTCTTTGTGGTATAAAAGATACTTTATACTAATTCCATCTTTCTAAATCTGCGTACCCTAACACATGATCTCTTCACCTTATCCTCTAAAAAGAATATTTATGCATTTTTGGGTTTGGGGGTTCTGTATGTTAGAATGAGTTCGTTATCAATGTAAGCCCTGTAATTTCTTTAACTGTGATTTGGGCTCACGTGATTAAGCTTAACCAACTAAATACAATTATTAGTAAGGGGAAAAAATTCAGTGTTACCTCATCTGACCTGCTTTCTTAGCATGTTGACCATGCACACTAGTGACACTGCTGTTCACAGCACCTTCTGGAAACATTGTGTTGAGAAGGGCTTTTCTTTAGAAATTATAGCATATCTTTTTGAATGGCTTTATTGATGGACTTATATTGATGTATTTTAATCAATAAAACAACAGATAGTAAATCAAGGCCAGATCTCATGAACAAGATGCATAACAAATTATTAAGTAGTACTTCTGGTTTAAAGGAGTCTTTAAAAAAGTGAGATGATCTAGATACTTACAGCTTCTTTTCAACTTGGTTTCCCCCTTAAATCAGGTAATTCCTATAGCAAATAGCAGACATACAAGACCCCTCACCTTACAAGTTCTTCTGGGATGCAGCTCTCTTATCAGAAGCATGTTCTCCTTCCACAGGCTCTTCAGAAATGTGCTGATGGTTATCAGGGAGATCTTTACTAGTGAGAACCTGGACTGTATTTCCCCCTTTGGTCCACAAAGTAGCAGGTGAATAGAGATTCTCAGTGCTCCTGTAGAGGCTGGCAGTGCTGAGGGAAAAGTGGTTTTCTCAAAGCTCCACAAGAATGAACGATCCTGTCAGTTTCTAAAAATCAGAGGCACTGCAATTCAGGACTAGAACACATGCCGATCTTGCCCAGACCTCTGGGTTTCACTCTCAGGAGTGCAGAATAAATTTAATAAAGAGCAAACAAGTACATGACATATTAGGCAATGAGGTAAAACAAGACCTGAAAAAAAGTAAAAAGGAAAACTTTAATTAAGTAGATAATGAATAAAAAGGGATATCTAATATAGGTCATAATAAAATATGCCATTTGTTGAATGTCAACCAAGTTTCTAGATATTTTATAATTTATGTCAAAAGTTTGTAACTCAGGTAAAGGTGAGACCAGTCACCTTTGGGAATTAAAGAAGAGTGATAGATAAACCCAAAGCTCAGAAGCATTGAGAACCCTTTCCCCAAATATGCATCTTTCTCTTTAGTAATCAAGCTTGCCCAGCTAGTGCAGATATCACTAATCCCAGCTCATACCCTAGCAGAGAGAAACCTGGAAGATTTTTTCTATGTATCTGTTCATGTGTGTGAGTGTATGTGCGTGTGAGTTCACGTGTGTGAACATGGGCATGCAAGGGCCACTGCACACTTGTTGAGGCCAGAGTGAAATTTCCGGACTTAGTCCTCACCGTCCCCCAGGATTGCAGCAGTTTAGTACCTACCTTTACCAGGCTTGCTGTCCAGTGAGCTTTCTCATGACTCTCCTGACTCTACTTCCCTTCTCACCCCAGGCACAGGCTCAGTGGGGTTACAGACACTTTGCTCTTGCATCAGGCTGTTTAACTGAGTTCTGGGGATATGAACACTTTATTCACACTTTATTGGCATATGTTTTATCCACTTAGCCATATCTCTAGCCCAACCTGTAGAGTTCTGTCCTACTTAGCTTTGACCTTGAAAACTCAGTGGTTCACACTCAAACCAGGGCCCTACTTGAAAGACATCCTACTCCTTTGTAGGCTAGCAGGACATTTTAGACTTGGCTAAGCACCCTACTCTGGCTACAATTTTTCTTTCCTGTGGGTTACAGGGGGTGGAATTCAGCAGTTTTTAGTCTGAGAGAAACTCATGCTTAAGTGGAAAATGCCCTAAGCCATTGAGAAATTTCCCTTAGCCCAGCCATATTTTTTCTGTAAATTTTATCTGTAATCTGATAAATATTTCTAATGCTCACATTCATTAGTTTCTCATTTTAATTTATATTAAGTCCATTTTATTTTCTGGCCCATCCATTTCCCTAAATAATTCATGTGGGTAAATTCATGTGAGTTTCTTTTATTAAGAACTTATATCAAAAGCTATACTTATCTATAATCACATGGTCAAATGTATTCTTTCAGTAATTGATCAGGGTTGTTATTATTTTTACTAGGTCTTATTTTCTTAGATAATTATCCCAATTCATTTTGCCATGTTTCATTAAAGAACAAGGTTAAAAATGAGTGCAATATTATAGCCACCTTAGAATTATTAACTTAATGTCATTTTCCACTCTTAACAAAGTCTATTTTTCTATGTAGTCATACTTTCCTCTGTGGAGAGAATACACATCGACGAAAGTGAAATCACAGAACTGAAAACCTCAAGTACATAGTTTCTTTAGTTGTGTTACTCTTACTTCATGAAGATGGAAGTAATTAAAATGGATAAATGAAATGAAAGCACATATAAAACAAATGCCTTATTTTTCTTGGCTTTATGTGTAACACATATGTCTTGCCTGTTAATTGAAACTTCAACAAACACTATAAGGTCACCATAGGCCTATGTAGTGAGTTACTTCTCAGAAGAGAAAAATTTAGAAACTGCTTTAAAGAACACCACACATTTATTCTGCTTCATCTCCCTTTGGCACTTTATCTTCAGGCAATACCACATGGGAGAAAGGTGGACAGAGCTTCTATATAGGTATAAAAGGAAATGGAGACTGAGCTGTGACCATGCACCAAGATCTGGGTTCAGTCCTCAGTACCACACAGGCAAGTGAATGAAATGGCCAAAATGCAATCCTTCCATGACTTACATTTTAAATGCTCAACAGCTGCCAGTGGGAGTGACTGGCAAATGGACAGCACCTGCAGAAGACATTTACATTGTCCCCTAACATAGAGGACATTAATGTCTTCCCATCAAGTACTCAGAAACATGTGTTTCCTAGTTCCTAGTTGGTCACCTTAGGAAAAGTCGGAGCAACACAAATTTAATAAAAAAAAGAAAGCTGTAAAAACACATACACACATTAATATGCATGGAGGTTCCACATTATTTGCCCGTCCTTGATTTGGCATGTGGAGTGATTAAAGTTAGCACTCACCGAAGGTTCTGGAAAAATCAGACAGTCATTTTTATCTATGATGTTTATACTTCTTTATACAAAATATGACAGAGCTGGCATTTCTTCATTTTCCATTGGTTTCCTAGTGTGAGCAGTCATTTCATTTCACTAACTCTAGGAATCATTCTCTTCCCCACCTCTTCTGGGTGTCCCTTCAGAGCCCTCAACAGCTTATGTGCTTCATTCATATTATGTCTGGCCATTTGCTACAATAACAAATTTTAACAATACCTTCTGAACTGTATCTACCTTCAACATTGTTTCTGATTTTCCTTAACAATATAATCATGGGAATCAATTCCTCTCTAAGTTTGATACTAGCTAAGAATGTGGTTCAATTTACCACCTCCTATTCAGCAGAAACACTTTCAGTCCAAGGACTAAAAGGATGAGCTTTGGGCTGGAGAGATGGCTCAGAGGTTAAGGCACTTGCCTCCAGTGCATAAGGCCCCCGGTTCAATTTCCCAGTACCCACATAAGCCAGACCCACAAGGTGGTGCTCTCTCTCTCTCTCTCTCTCTCTCTCTCTCTCTCTCTCTCTCTCTCTCTCTCTCATCTATCTATCTCTTTCTCTCTCTGCTTGAAAAATGAATAAATAAAATATTTTTAAAAAAGATGAGCTTTGTACTTAAGACATTTTAACACTGACTTTTGAAAAGAAGATAATTATCCATGTATTCAAGAAGTATTTATTACCAATTGATCAACTTTCTTCTCTCATTTACTAAATTATAATTCAATAGAAGTAAGTCTGTGGTGTGTGCAACAGGTTGACGACTCAGTAGATATGGAATGGTAGTATTTACCTCACAAAAACTAGGTGAAAGCCAGGTGTGCTGGGATCCACCTTTAATGCCAGCACTGGGGAGGCAGAGGTAGAAGGATTGTCATGAGTTCATGGCCACCCTGAGACTATATAGTGAATTCCAGTTCAGTGTGGGCTAGAGCAAGACCATACCTTGAAAAAAAACACACACACACACAACAAAAACCTAAGTAGTGAGGGTTTCAATGTTTTCAATATAGGAAAACAATGTTTGAGACATTTATGTTTGCTCTGAATCTGAACATTACACAATCTACAGATGCCCTTGAACATCACAACATTTCATACATATGTATAATCTTATGTGCCAATTAAAACATTCATTCAGTTCTCCATGTTCCACAATGGACTAAGGTAAAGGTTAAACACAATAAGTTATATACAGTAGTGGACAATGGCTTAATTAGTCATAAAAGGGAAGAGAAGGAATTGAATTGAAATAGAGCCGGAAGAATTGGAAGACCTCTTCAACCTTGAGTCGCTGGCATGCACGATGTCACAAATGCTACAAATCTCCCCTTTGCGTTTGCTTATCACATCCCTTTCCGTCAGCATTTGTCATCAGAGAGTTCAATAAAGCTTCCACAAGTCCTCAATGACTCCACAACATTTTTGCCCTGTTTTTTTCCCCATAATTTCCAACATAGTTTTTCCTTTAAGAGTCACCAGAGAGCATGAAGAGCCTCACTTTACAATTTTTGTTATGTATATATTCTTCAAAAGTTGTAAGTGGGCCTAAGATCAGATGATACTCAGGGAGAATTAAGAATATGTAAAGAAAGAAATGAACAAAGAAGACTTGAATGTGAATATCCATGTGAGGTGGGGGGAATTGCACAATGGCTTAACAATGACTTTGTGTGAACATCAATGATCACGAACTGCAATTTAGAATTAAGAAGGCTGAGTTCCATGTTCTCATTGATTAAGGACTCACAATCTGATGCGTTTGCCTACCAACAAGTGTGTGTGTGTGTGTGTGTGTGTGTGTGTGTGTGTGTGTTTGAGGTAGGGTCTCACTCTAGCCCAGGCTGACCTGGATTTCACCCTGTGGTTCCTAGGCTGGCCTCAGCAGTCCTCTTACCTCTGCTTAAATTAAAGGTGTGTGCTACTATGCCCAGTTCTACAAGTGCTTTTTAAGTGCCTACTACCAACTAAACACTGAGACATTTATTTTTGTTTCTTTTTACTTTATTTCATTCCTAGTAGTAGATTTTAATAATTATTGAATATGTGTTTCCCCCCTTATTTCCAAATACTTTCTCACACTCACTAAGGGAGTGGCTAGTATCTCTAAGAGTGGTTGGTGGGTAAATCGTTCTATACTTTGATGAATATTTGGACAGCGTTCCTGAAAATAAAAGCACAAATGAAATTCTTTATTAGGATGCTAGTTACATTAGTTCTTGATTAAATTTACAAAGAAGTACACGTAATGAAGTATGACTGAATGCATTCTATAAATTGCATTTTCCTCAAATATGAATTGCTCATCCTTTTAGAGATCAATGCAACCAGCTGTATTCGCTTTCCCCCATTACACTTAATTAAATAGTTCATGTCCAGGAGAGTCAAAGGTGCCCAGGAACATTTAGCATCTGATGATGATCCGGTCACCTGTGGTCTGTGGTTGTGTGGTCCAGGCTCCATGCAAAGAGCAGGTGTTGCATTATGAAACAGCAACCACTGTAATTTGCTCTAATTGACTTGTTGGCAGTGTTAATAGAGAAAGGAAAAGATGCAGGACTCTGGACCTTGGAACCCAACAAGCACTTGGCATGAACAGTCCCACTGAGTGTAGGGCATCATCTGTAATAAATAAATGACTTTGGGCCATCAATCCGGCACATGCCACTTTCATTTAAGTCATACAAAATAGTGATTAAAAATAATGACACTCTCTTCCCACCAACTTTTGTAACCTGGCTCAGCCTCTTGCGCATGTCTTGATTTGTTCTCTTCCTGGAAGGCTCAACAAAAGCTCTTAGAATAATGGGTCTCTTTCCTCCCATGATTCTGGGAAAAGAGGACAGAGTTTCCCACCTCCCTTTGTCTTCTGCAACCGGGGAATCCATCAGCGTACATATTGCTCCTCTTTCCTCCACGGAGCCAACAAATGACCATACAACCATCTATGTGTGAATGCTCACGGTTACCAGGTATTTATTTAGCTTTCTCTATCCCAAACCATTGTGTTATATCAGAAAGATTGGCAAATAAAAGAATAAACCTCTGATCAACACTTTGAAATCTGTGGGATCACTTAGGATATCCATAAATAAAATGATTTCCATAAAGAGCCACCATGATCCATATCCTTCCAGTGAGATTCAATCCCAGGGAACTCAAATGAAAAAATACGACTGCACTGTATTTTGTAGAAATGATTGATACGTTTTTTCAAGCCCACATATCTGCAATTTGTTTTAGCAAGTACAAAAATAATTTTACTGTCATAATTGTCATTATGTGTATTCCTGAACAATGGGTCTGACCATAATTAATGATTAATTCATTTGGAATGCATTATGATAATATTAAATGTGTTTCACTCATTTGTTGCTTCTATAGAGGCTGCAATTCTGGGCAATTCTTTTGTAATTTACTTGTTTTAAATTTTAAGAGCTCTGAGCATGTGCAGGAAAATAATTCCACATTGCCCTCTAGTGGTCGACATATAAATTACACCTCTCTATTTTATCGGTGCAAAACCTCATTCTTGGTATTACTCAGTTCACCCTTAAAGCACCTCCCCTCAAGATACATTCCAAACTATACCTCCATCATTCCATAAAAGAGATCAAAGAAACGTAGCTCCCTTTCCTCTTCTCTATCTATAGATGGGTAGCAATTTAATTTTGTTATGCAGGAAAATTAAGTACAGGATGAACCTTAATGTTGGAGGGAAAAGAAAACCTTATATTTCCTCAGTAGGTGCAGCATTTGGTTTAACAAAAACATAATGAAGATTGGGGATGGGGAGGGGGGCATTGGGGAATTGGGGATAACAACTCATTGTTTGCCCACTGAATAATGTAACACATTATGGACAATAAACATATATTTAAGATTAAAAAAAAACATAATGAAGAGGCTAGGTATCTCCAACGCTGGTCTTCCTGGTGCAAATGGCAGCGATGGCTTGTTACATGTGGTAACCAATCACGTTTCAAAGCAGGAGCCCTGAGAAAACCCCTCTAGACATGCCTCTTCAAAAGAGGACCTAAAGAGCACCTTCCAGTACTGTCACCTCTGGAAGCAGGTGTACCCACAAAACTCTGTGGGACACTCAACACCTAGGCCTACACTCCATCCAGGGATTTATTTTCTTTTGCCAGCATGGGAATTCTTTTTTTTTTTTTTTTAATTCTCTGAAAATACTTTAAAACTTGGCGATTTCACATAACAATATAGACATCCAGAAGATCTAAACGTTCTAGGACCACGTTCCCTTTAATCCATGAAAGTGAAGGACAGCTCTACTTAGAAATGAACTTTCCTCTTTGTAAGAGGCTTTCTGCCCTATTATCTCTGGTGCCTGGTTACCAAAACCCTGATGTCCTAGAGCTCCTCACATTGAACAAAGGAAGGAACCTAAGGCAAATAAATAACCCAGCTCCTAAGCATGTGAGCTCAGAAATCCTCCTCTCATCTCACTCCCTTGATAAATACCCAGATAGATGCAAATATATAGGTGTATCGGGGCGAACAAAATTGAATTTGGACCACAAAAAAAGCAATTTCATATTTCATTAGGCTCAAACCAAATAGAAATGTTTGTGTTGTCCATGTGTGGATGAACCATATGTTTGAAACCAGAATTAATGTCTACTGTAATCATTAAATATAGCATGAGTTCTTGTTAAAAAAAAAAAAAGTATGTTTTCTGGGCTACCCAAGTGTATTTTCAACATCTCTCCTTTATTTCCCTGAAATAATTTGATCTTCCAGCAGCCTTCTATGCTAGATTTCATCAAGCCTTCCATAATATCTTGTATATCATGTCCAAACCTCTATACTTATATGCCATGCGTAAGACGTGTGTGTAGTTTTTGCTTAATTTTATGCAGTCTTTCCATGTTTTTCTCTCTGCTCAGAATTAAGTTACTAACCTATTAGCAGGGGTTCTTGTATTATAAATAGTCTTAGATCTCAAAAAATTTAATATTTGGTGATTTATTATTCTCTTATTGGTAAACTACTTTGACAACATATATTAAAAAATGAATATTTTCTTTTGGAAAAGCAATTCATTGCAAGGAATCTGTGTATGTGACAATCTTATTGGGTTGATTTTGCTCTATTGTGGCTCAGAGTGCCCTATGATTTGGAGTGTCAATATATTTAACATAAATATTTAGGTCATATTGAAATTTCCAGAATAAAAGGAATTGATGCAGTGATTTTTTTTCAGAACTTACTGTGGGATATAAACTCATTCATTCTAAAGCTTTATTGCTGGACCATAAAATATAGTCCCAGAAAACCTCATGTCAAACGTGTGCTGCTTAGTGGCTCTAACTGAGAAATCAACGTTTCTTTGTTTTGTTTTCTGTAATCTGACAGCCAGAGGCAGGATCAGTGGTTTAATCCACAAGCAGCAAAGCTAGAGGGTAGTGAGATCTTTCATCAGCGGCACTGACTGCATAGTTGTCTCTCTGTTTTATCTGGGCAATTATGAGTGCTTTTAGGGTCTAGATCGATTCATCCATCAAGGCTGCAGAATAGCAACCCTTTAATTCTGTCATTCAATTTTTATGGAATAATGTTTATACTTGATCTTCTTCAAGAGGCCAAGTGACAGAATGATGTTTAAGAAGCTGTTCCACACTGTATGCATATATATATATATATATATATATATCACCTTGATAAAGTTGATTTTGAAATGGCATTTAAATGCTTCATTCTTCATCAGTCATCCAGATACTAATCTGACTTTCCATCAACCTTAGAAGAGACAAACTGTTACTGTTCTCTGAAGCAGGTCTCTAAATTCACCAGTTTTCGTATGCTCCATGAGGTTGGTCTGCTGCAGCTCTTATCTTGATCTATGACTTCTCCCTTCTTACAGAGGGTCAAGTGTACCCTCTATAATATGACTCCTGAATTCACTTGAAATGTTCCTCTTTGCTTTTGGTTCCTTCTTTCCTTTCTAGTATATGACGACGATTCAGGCTCATCTATCATGTGTCTTCCCTTGAACTTGGAATCAGAACGTCTGTAAGAAGCTCTTGTCTTTTGTAGTGGGATATCCCTGTCCCCTCAATCTGTAGCCAGCATACTATAGAGGCTTTTTCTGACTGAGTCACTTCTTCTGGACATCTTCAGTGAATAGCTCTAGAAGAGAAATAAACCACCTTCTAAGTTTAAACCTATATTTCCAGGTCAAAATTAGGAACATGGGACTTTAACCACTTCTGTATTACAGCTATAAGTCTTTCTCTCCACACCAAGGGTCATGTTCGCAAGGCCACAGGCAGAGGTGGAATTACAATGCTCACATTCCCTCATTACTTTGTCCTTTTTCTGTTAGTCTGGGAAGGGCAAAATGGAAGTATTATCATTAGAAATGATCATTGAATTCTTTGTTGTGAGTAGAAAAATCATAATTCTCTCTTAGTCCTTATAATTGTAGTATATCTACAACATTAGTAATGTACCCATTACAAAATAAAATCTCCTTTTTACTCTCACATATTTTATTTCATTACGTTCTTTGACCTGGGAGCCTTCTTCAGGTCACTGTCTCCTCTGGTCCTCTTGGATGTCCAGAACTCATTTTCTAGTTTTGGGTATTCAGCAAAACAATATTC
>PVHP010045518.1:0-13663 GCA_004024765.1 Zapus hudsonius | reverse complement strand
ATTAAAGTGTGATTTGAGAAGGAAAAAAAAAAAAGGCATGTGGGAAAAATAAAAAAGCAGGTGTGGCTACTCTAATATCTGACAAAATAGACTTTAAGCCAACAACAATAAAAAAGGACGATGATAGCCACTTTCTACTCATCAAGGGAACAATACAGCAAGAAGACATCACTATACTAAATATCTATGCACCAAATGCAAGGGCCCCTCAGTTCATTAGGCATAAATTACTCAAAAGCAAAGCAGATATAGATCATAGGAGGAGACATTAACAATCCACTGTCATCCCTAGACAGATCGTACAAACAATAGACAAGCAGGGAAATCAAGCTGCTAAATGGCAACATTGACAAACTAGGGATAACAGACATCTACAGAACATTCCATCCCAAGGACACAGATTACACATTTTTCTCAGCAGCACATGAAACTTTTTCCTAAATTGACCATATACTAGGTCATAAATCATCCCTCAGCAAATTCAGAAAGATCACTGTAATCCCCAGCATCATATCAGACCACAACACATTAAAGCTAGAAATTAACAATGGGAGAGGATCCAAAAATTTCAATAGATATTGTCGACTGAACTACTCGCTCCTCAACAATGAATGGATCAAACAAGAAATCAGGCAGGAAATCCAGAACTTCCTAGAAACAAATGATAATGAGGATACATCCTTTCAGAATTTGTGGGACACAATGAAGGCAGTTCTAAGGGAGAAGTTCATTGCTCTACATGTCTTCATAACAAAGACAGAGAGTTCTCAAATCGACCAACTATCCTTATACCTAAGGTCATTAGAACAGATGGAAAAATCCAATCCTAGGAACTCAAGACTCAAGGAAATAATTTAGATCAGAGCTGAGATTAATGACTTGGAAACAAAGAAAACGATTGAAAAAATAGACAAATCAAAGAGTTGGTTCTTTGAAAAAGTTAATAAGATCGACAAACCCCTGGCCAACTTAATCAAACGAAAAACTGAGAAGGCCCAAATTAACAAAATAAAAAATGAAAAGGGTGAGATCACAACAGATCCTCAAGAGATTGGATGTATCATCAGGTCATACTTCCAAAACCTCTACTCTACAAAATTAGAGAACCTGGAAGAAATGGATAAATTCCTGGACACCTACCAACTTCCAAAGCTCAGACCAGAGCAGATAAATACCCTAAACAATCCTATATCAATCACAGAGATTGAATTGGTAATCAAGAACCTCCCGAAACGGAAAAACCCAGGTCCAGATGGTTTCTCCGCTGAATTCTACCAAACCTTCATCATAAAACTGAAACCTCTCTTTTTGAAGCTTGTCAGGGACATAGAAAAAGAGGGTAGGCTCCCAAACTCCTTCTATGAAGCTACCATCGACCTAATTCCCAAACCAGGCAAGGATGTGACAAAGAAAGAAAGCTACAGACCCATATCCCTGATGAACGTGGATGCAAAAATCCTAAACAAAGTCCTAACAAACCGAATACAAACCGATATCAAGTCTGTATTTCACCCTGACCAAGTCGGCTTCTTCCCAGGGATGCAGGAATGGTTCAACATTCGCAAATCAATAAATATAATTCAACATACGAAAGTCGATAAATATAATTCACCACATTAACAAACTCTCTCGCAAAAACCACATGGTCATCTCAATTGATGCAGAGAAGGCTTTTGAAAACATTTAACATCACTTCATGTTCAAAACCCTGGAAAGAATAGGCATAGATGGCCTATACCTCAACATGATAAAATCAATATACAGATCTCCTAAAGCACAAATCATCCTCAATGGGGAACGACTCAAGGAGTTCCCCCTCAACTCAGGAACAAGACAGGGATGTCCACTATCACCACTACTATTTAACATAGTGCTTGAAGTTCTAGCCCAAGCAATAAGACAAGAGAACGGCATAAAAGGGATACAAATCGGAGAGGAAGAAGTCAAACTATCCCTCTTTGCAGATGATATGATCTTATATATATCAGGTTCCAAGATCAATGCCTTCAGCAGAGTGGCAGGTTACAAAATTAACACACAAAAATCAGTAGCCTTTCTGTATAGAGAAGACAAACATTCGGAAAAAGACATCAGAGAAACTGTCCCGTTCTCTATATCCTTAAATAAAATAAAATACTTAGGAATATCACTACCCAAGGTAGTGAAAGACTTATATAAGGAAAATATTGAAACACTCAAGAGGGAAATAGAGGAGGATGTGACAAGATGGAGAGACATTCCATGCTCATGGTTAGGGACAATCAATATAGTAAAAATGGCAATCCTGCCAAAAGCAATCTATAGATTCAACACAATGCCAATAAAAATCCCAACCTCCTTCTTCACAGACATTGAAAAAATAATCTCCAAATTTATTTGGAATGGTAAGAGACCTTGAATAGCTAAAACTATTCTGAGCAGAAAAAATTATGCAGGAGGTATCACCATACCTGACTTTAAAACATACTTCAAAGCCATAGTAACTAAAACAGCATGGTACTGGCAGACAAACAGTCTGACCAGTGGAATAGACTCGAAGACCCAGCCTTTAATGCAAATAATTTCATCTTCTTAGTTTTTGACAACAGTGCCAACAATGTATGTTGGGCCAAAATAGCATCTTCAACAAATGGTACTGGACAAACTCGATAAACACATGTAAAAAATGAAATTAGACCCACTACTCTCACCATGCACACAGATCAAATCCAAATGGATCAAAGACCTCAATATCAAGCCTGTAACCCTGAACACCCTGAAAGAAAAAGTAGGAGGAACCTTACATCAGATAGGAGTAGGGAACAACTTCCTGAGCAAATCTCCAGTAACCCAGGAAGTGCAACAGTCACTTAACCAATGGGACCTGATCAGACTCAAAAGCTTCTGTACAGACAAAAACACCGTTCTCAATGTCAATAGACCCCCTTCAAATTGGGAGATGATTTTTGCGAGCTACAACACAGACAGAGGCCTGATTTCCAGAATCTACAGAGAACTCAAAAAAATTAATAGTTAAAACCCAAATTGCCCCCTCACTAAATGGGGCACTGATCTCAACAGAGAATTCACAGAGGAAGAAACACAAATGGCCTTTGCTCACCTAAGAAAGTACTCAGGATCCCTAAGCATCAGGGAAATGCAAATCAAAACCACAATGAGATAACACCTTACCCCGCTCAGAATGGCAATAATAAAGAAAACCAACAACAATCGTTGCTGGCAAGGATGCAGGAAAAGAGGAACCCTCATTCACTGCTGGTGGGATTGCAAACTTGTTCAACCACTATGGAAAGCAGTGTGGAGACTCCTGAACACAATAGACATAGAACTACTAATGGACCCAGCTATCCCTCTACTAGGCATCTACCCACAAAATGTCACATCTCGGCACAGAAACATTTGTACAACTATATTTGTAGCAGCTCAATTCATAATAGCCAAGTATTGGAATCAAACCAAATGCCCATCCATGGAGGAATGGACAGAGAAACTGTTGTATATTTATACGGTGGAATTTTACTCAGCTGAAAGGAAAAATGACATATCGAAATTTAGGAAAAAAATGGTTTGACTTCAAGCAGATCTTACTAAGCAAACACTCAAAAGAACGGAGAATCAGACGCCGCATATTCTCCCTCATATGTGGTCCTTAACCAGGATAACCGTGTTCTTTATGCAGACTAGTAGTAAGAAGTGAAAGGTTATGAATGAGGGGTAAGGGATGGGGGGAGCGGAATGGCTTAAGCTTGAGGGTAAACCATATTAGGTTCAAAAACATATAATCCTCACAAGCTCATTGTAACCTATTGAGTAAGTAAGTAGTGAGCATTATCTGGCAAGAGGGGCCATGAGTGATAGGGGAGAGATTTTTAGTCTGTGAATAATTTAGATCAGCCAGACAACCCCTGGTTCCAACCAGTGGTTCCTTCCCTCATTGAGATGTTGACCAAAGCGACTCATGAGATTTCAACAACAAGACAGAATTATGTCAAAGCTCTTGGGTGCCCTCCCTAGGCCTGAGGCAAAACCCTGTTACTGAAGAAACCACAGAATGCCATTGACCAGCATAAAGTGACCCTTCAACGTCCGATATAGTATCCAGTGCTCAGAAGGCAGTTAGTGTAGTGCTGGAAGGCACTGCACAGGCTGCCGGGGTAAAATGATCAACAACAGCTGGAGTAAACAGAGACCAGTGACAGGAAACACAATATGAGGTCATGAGTAGGCTGACCACACCCCCTACTGGGAGAGAACAGTAAACCAAGAAAGGAGCACTTGTGCAATGGAGAAGCCTGGGACTGGGGGAGACAATCAACAGCTTTCAAAATCGGCCAGTTTTCCACTTAGTGTGGGGGACCCCTTCTCTGGAACATGGGATTCAGGGCGATAGTCATCGGATTCTGTACTCTTGGACTCCCAAGACAAGATGCACTATGGGAACAATTGATGGGAGGCTACTAAAAATAGAATCTAGGTAAACCAGAAATGTGCATGTTTGTTAACCTACACTGATCACACTCTCCAATGGAGATTGTGCTTGTATTTTTCAGGATGCAGCAAGAGAGCCGGGGCCCATCTAACCCTACCAACTGAACATAGGCCGATTCCTGAGATTCTAGCAAGAGAGGAGCCACCACAGACATACCGTGGAGGATCCATATGGAATCCCGCAGAAAATGATGGGAGGAACGAGGGACCCACAGCCACAGACATTCAATCTACACAGGATAAGCCAGTGAGACGGAAACCAACGATCTTCTACACAAAGACCCCAAAACTCACAACCTTAAAGCAGCCTTAATACTCATCCACCACGACTCAGGGACCTATGCGGAAGATGGGGTGGAAATATTGTAAGAGCCATAGTGGGGGGGACTAACCAGAAACATGGCACCCTTCAGTATCAACACACTTGGGACAGGAAGACCGGGCTGAGTACTAGGCTATCCAGGGTCCCCTGCCACAAGGACTGATCCAGACGGCCCACGGAGGAGGATATCCAGCTGATTGGGGCTGGGGGGGCATTGGGGAATTGGGGATAACAACTCATTGTTTGCCCACTGAATAATGTAACACATTATGGACAATAAACATATATTTAAGACCATATGGAGCTCCTGGGTCAGGTGTCACATAGTTCTTCATATAACCCAAAATGTGACTAGTGATATAGAGGCAAGACCCTGGGGAGGAAAAGCCTTCATAGAGGTGAGAGATGGTATCTCAAAGAAAGCCATTCAGATTGAGTCTTGAAGAAAGTGTGGTGGTTTATTAAGAAGAGAGAAGAGCCTGCAGTGGTGGTAAATACCCTTAATCCTAGCCCTTAGGAAACTGAAGTAGGATACTGTGATTTCAAGGCCATCCTGGTATAACACAGTGAGTTACAGGTCAGCCTGGGCTAGAGTGAAACCCTGCCTGGGAAAACAAAAGAAGAGAGAAGAAGCTGTACATGGTGGGAAATACCTGTAATCCCAGCACTTCATAGGTGGAGGCAGAAGAATCAGGAGTTCAAGATTATCCTCAGCTACCATAGCAAGATCAAGGTTGGCCTGGGCTGCATGAAATCCTGTCTCAATGGGCTGGAGAGATGGCTCAGGGGTTAAGGCACTTGCCTCCAGTGCCTAAGGCCCCGGGTTCAATTCCCCAGGTCCCACATAAGCCAGACCCACAAGGTGGTGGCCCTGGTGCATTCTCTCTCTCTCTCTCTCTCTCTCTCTCTCTCTCTCTCTCTCTCTCTCTCTCTCTCTGCTTGAAAATGAATAAATAAAAACTTAAAAAAAAAAGAAATCCTGTCTCAAAAAATGAGAGAGAAGCCAGCCATGGTGGCACACACCTTTAATCCCAGTACACAAGAGGCTGAGGTGGGAGAACTACCATGAGTTCCAGATCAGCTTGGGCAAAAATGAGACACTACCTCAAAAAGAAGTGAGAGAGAGAGAGAGAGAGAGAGAAAGAGAGAGAGAGAGCATGAAAGAAAGGATCACACTGGGTATGTAGGAGGCCTTGGGTTTGGTCCTCAGTACTGCAAAGAAAAAACAAGAGGAAGAGAACATTCAGGGGATTACAAATCTTGGACAGGCAGATGTGAGGAGAAGGAGGAGGAGGAGGAGAAGGAGATAGCAGCTACAAATGAGGCTGGAAGCTGGGGCCAGATCTGGAAGGGTCATTTTTATGGTAGCAAATTGCTTGGGCTTTTTGCTCTAAAGTAGGGGTTCTCAAACTGCTCTCAAGGGACAATGCCTAGTCAGTGCCTGGAACGGTGCCTGGTGCAAATGGGAAGCTCAAAGTGGAAAAAAAAAGAAGTTAATGGGTAGAATTTTCTGTATTTTAACGTTTTACCATAAAATTTGCCTAAATCTTTGACAGATGCTCCTGCTTATCTGTTAGCAAGCAACAAAATGAATGAACAAATAGCAAATGAATATTAAGCAGACAATTCCAGTACAACTCCTGATCACGCTTGATTCAACATTTTATTTTTTCATGGACATCTGTGCTTGTGGCTATGATTTTATATTGCACACACATAATGCATACATATTTTCTGCTAGCAGAAGTGTTCTTTGGAAAAGTGTTTTATTTCATTTGACACAATTTAATATATCAGTTATTTCATGGCATTCTCAAAAGAGAACCATTATATCCAGATGCCATGCTATGTACACCAATTAGAGAAACTGTCCCTTAGATGGTGAGGAGTTGTTAAATAAAAGCTTCGAGCCGGAAGGGAGTAACAAGATTTTAAAAGGTCATTCTGGGGCTGGAGACATGGCTCAGAAGTTTAAGACACTTGTTTGCAAAGCCTGACAGCCTGGGTTCAATTCCCCAGTACCCACCTAAAACCAGATGCACAAAGTGTCACATGTGTCTGGAGTTTGTTTGCAGCAGCTGGAGGCCCTAGCACGGCCCTGTTCTCTCTTTCTCTCTTTGTATTCTCTCTGTCTCTTTCTGCTTAATAATAAATATTTTTTTAAAAAAAGGTAACTCTCGCTCTAGTTTGGAAGAATTGGAGGAGAGCGTGATTAAGGCTGTTTGTGCTTTCAAGTAGTGGGAAAGTATGCAGAACACTATTTGCTGTGGTTGGTCCCCTCCAAAAATTTATGCTGGAATGTAATCCCTATTGTGAGGTATTGAGAATGTTAGAAAAGTAATCCCACTCTGATGTTTAGATTTTTACTTGAAAGAGAGCAAGAAAGTGTGTGTATGAGGGTGTCAGGGCCTCCTGTCAATGCTAACTCCAGATACATGTACCATTTTGTGCTTCTGTCTTTACATGGGCACTGGAGAATTCAACCTTGGCTGGCAGGCTTTGCAAACAAGCACCTTTAACTGCTGAGCCAATCTCTCCAGCCCCTGAATCAGAGTCTATAGGGGAGAAGAATTTTGCATGTGTAACAAAATTGCTGGGTGGATCTCAAGCACATGAAGGCTGGAAAAGCACTTCACAAGTGATGCGAAGCAGTGGCACAACTCAGTGAGATGAGCATCTACGCCAGCCCCTTGAATAAGCTCACGGAGGACTGATTGAAAAAGGCCAGGACTAGAGGCAGTGAGCCAGGCCTGGTGATTTACACTTGGAATTCCATGCCTTGGGAGACTGAGGCAGGCAGATCATCATGAGTTCAAGGCCAATTTGAGCTATATAATGAGTTCAGGACAATCTGGGCTACAAAATGAGACCCCCCCCTTTCCTTCCCTCTCCTCAAAAAAAAGTTTAGGAGCACTGAGACCAGAGAGGAGGATCTGAGGATGTTTATACATTAGGCAAGAGCCAGGACTCAGGAGAAGGTTAGGCTTCCCACTTACATCATGGCTTGTCCATGTTGGTTTAGTTAGTTTTTTTTTTCATTTTTCAAGGTACGGTCTTGCTCTAGCCCAGGCTGACCTGGAAGTCACTTTGTAGTCTCAGGGAGGCCTTGAACTCATGGTGATCCTCCTACCTCTGCCTCCCAAGTGCTGGGATTAAAGGAGTGCACCACCATGCCCAGCTAAATTTTTGTTGTTGTGACAAAATACCTTAGAAAACTATTTAAAAGAAAAAGGATCTATTTTGGCTCACAGTTTCAGAGGCTTCAGAGGTTGGCCATATCTTTTGCTTTGGGGCCTGAGGCAAGGCAGGCTTATTAGGGGGAACACATGATAAAACAGAGCTGCTTACATCATTGGGGCCAGTAAAAGCAAAAACAGGGGTCAGGGACAAGGCATCACCCCCAAAGACACTCCTCTAGTGATGTACTTCCTCCAACTAGGCTTCACCTCCAAAAGTTTCCAGCATCACCCAAAATAGCATCACCAGCTAAGGATAAGCCTTCAACACATTAGTCTATAGGGGGCATTTCACATTCAAACTAGTGATATACTTTGGTATGTCCTCAAATACTTCTTGTTTTCAAGAGTTAGTCAACAATAGTCTTCCCAGAGTCATAGAGTACAATCTTACAAATTTTATTTTGTACCTATGTATAGTGGTTTGAGTCAAGTGTCCCCCATAAACTTAACATGTTCTGAATGCTTGATCCCCAGCTGATGGTAGTTTTGGAATTGGACCCTCATTGGAGGTGTATTGTTGGGGGCATACTTATGGGGGTTATAGCCAGCTTCCCCTTACCAGTGTTTGGCACACCTTCCTGCCACTGTTTGCAGTGCTGTGGCAGAGGTGATGTCCACCCTCTGCTCATGCCATCATTTTCCCTGCCAGGATGGAGCTTCCTCTCGAATCTGTAAGCCCAAATAAACCCATTCCTTCCTCCACAAGCTGCTTTTTGTTGGGTTCTTTGTTGCAGCAATGAGAAAGTTTACTATAACACTATGTATCTAGGGCACTACTCTAGGCACTGTAGGATATATAAAGTATGGTTTACATCTATACATATATATGTAAATAATATATTATATACATATATGCATATACACAAAAAGTCAAACACAAATTTGTCATATGGCAGTATCCATGATGCAGTATAGACAGTTGTATCAGTTAGCTGGAACAAACAATTGTCCAGAAACAATTTTTGGGAGAAAACAGTTCATTTTGGCTGCTAGTTTTGAGGGGAAATTTCATCATATGGCAACCAGCTCATATCTTCATACATTAGCAGGAGGGAGAGAGAGCAGTTAGAGCAAGCTAGCTCTGAACACCCAGGGGGCTGGAGTAGTCAACCTCAAGGCCCACCATCTGTGCTAGACCTCCTCCAGTAAGGCTTCACCTCCCAAAGGCTCCAGCAGCTGGGGTGAGTATGAGGCTTAATCATAAACATTGAGGCTATGGGGGACATTCTACATTTAAATTTCCACACCATGGGCTTGCATGCAAAGTCTGTGAACCTGGGATCAATTCCCCAGTACCCACATAAAGCCAGATCCACAAAGTGACACATGTATCTGGAGTTTGTTTGCAGTGGCAGGAGGCACTGGCACACACATTCATTCTCTCTCTCTCTCTCTCTCTCTCATAAGCAATTTTTTTTAAAAAAAATTAACCACCACAACAGTAAATACCAGTGGTCTCCTTCTTGACTTTGTGCTAATTACATGAGTATATGCTTGGTATTAATATTAATTGCTGCTGTATGTTTATGCCCTAGGAACATCTCTGGAGGTGTGTTATATTTCAAAAGAAGAAAAGATTAGAAGTGACAATGAGTTCTGTGAACTGAGTAACATTAACCAGCAGCCTATAGATATGAAACAGAGTCAAGGTCAGTACTTAATGTCCACCACAAGTGAATCACAAGGACTGTGAGAATGTTGAAATAAGAGGTACAGAGATGCAAAAGGCGGTAGTGACACCTTAGTGAGCTACTGGCTTACAGTCGGTTTCACTAATTGTTGGATACCATGAGGTTTCTGTTTGTATCATCCTCCACAATTTGTATTTATGTTCTGATTTCTTTGTGCGCGTGTGTGCGCATGCACACACACAAATACACACAAAACCATCTCATTCCTAAACGGTTTTATGGGTCAAACAATAGGGATGACATGTAAAAATAAAAAAGATAATGCTAATTCTGTTTCTAGTGGGTTCATATTTGCCTTTTATTAGTCTGAATTATTCTGAGAAACAGAAGCAACAGGAACACACATACACACACACACAGACGCACACACACACACCCCATAATGACATGTAATATATGACGGACCACAGATACAATGGTGATCCCATCAGATTATAATGAAGCTGAAAATTTTCTATCACTTAGTGGCATCATAACCATTATAATGTGAAAGCACAACACATTACTGATAGGTTTATGATGATACTGGTGTAAACAATACAAGTTTCATGGAAGTATAGTAGTATAATTATGTATGATACATAACACCTGATAAGGATATTAAACCACTGTTACTGGTATGAGTTTACTGTGCTGTGCTTTTTATCATTATTTTAGAGTGCACTTCTACTTATATAAAAAGAAAGTACTGGTCTATGCTCAGGAGGAGAGTGTTTGCCTAGCATGCATGAGGCCATTCATTCCATCCAGCACCACAAAAACAATTTACTACAATTCAATTTTCCATATTGTCAGTGCTGACTTATACATCTCATATTGACAATGTTTCTTTTCCATCATTTTCTTTTCTTTTCTTTTGTTGAAACAGGATCTCATCTAGCCCAGGTTGGCTTCAAACTTGCTATGTAGCCAAGGGTGGCCTTGAACATCTGATCCTCCTGCCTCTGTCTCCCAAGGGCTTGGGTTACAGCTATGTACCACTACACCTGGCTTCTTTTGTCTTTTATTTTATTTTTGAGAGAGGATCTTGCTATGTAGCCCAGGCTATCCTTGAACTAATGATCTTATTGCCTTAGACTTCAGATGAAAGACACATGCCACAATGGTATTAAAAATATTTTATTGGGGGCTGGAGAGATGGCTCAGCGGTTAAGCCTGCAAAGCCTGACTGCCTGGGTTTGATTCCCCAGTACCCATGTAAAGCCAGATGCACAAAGTGGTGCATGCATTTGGAGTTCCTTTGCAGCAGCTGAAGGCCCTGGAGCACCCACTCCCCCTCCCCCTGCTTGCAAATAAATAAAAAAAGAAAAAGACCAATAAATCCATTTGCTTAAAACATATTTTATTTATTATTTATTTGCAAGGAGAGAGAATGAGAATGGGCACAACAGGGCCTCCTGCCACTGCAAACAAACTCCAGACACATGCACCACTTTGTGCATCTGGCTTTACATGGGTACTAGAGAATCAAACCCAGGCAGTCAGGCTTTGCTAGCAAGTATCTTTAACTGCTCTGCCATCTCTCCACCATGGCATAATTTTATGTATTTTTTATACACAAAGGTCACTATGAGGTCCATTAGTCCCACAAATATTTACTGAGTACCTACAGTATCTCAAGTCTAGGTACTGGACATAGTTAATGAGCAAAAAAAAAGTCCCTGACTCATGTGAGCTCATAGTCTCATAGAAAAGACAGACAACAATTAAATAAGTGCACAAAAAATGCAAAAATGAAACTGCAATAAGATTATTAAGTAGATATTTAAACTGTGTGTGGTGGCACATGCCTATAAACACAGCACTAGGGAGGTGGAAACAGCATGACCAGGAGTTCAATACAAGTTTGGGTTGCATGAGATTCTGTCTCAAAACAATCAGCAACAAATTCAAACTGACAAAAAAAAGGGTATTTATGATGCCCTGAGACTTGATAATGACAATGGAAGGGGTGTAGACAGATTTGACTTAAAGTAGCAATTCAGAGTGTATTGGAGGGTCCATGGAGAAAGTGAAGTTTGAATTGAAATCCAAAGACCAAGCAGGAGCCTGCAAGATTAAGGGTGTAAGGAAGTATCAAGAACATTCCAGCAAAGGGAAGAGGCTATGTGAAGTCTCTTTTCACAAACAGAAAGGGCTGGGACTCGGACTCATGGGTGGAGTGCTGACAGAATGTTGGAATGGCTGGAGTGGCATGCGACAGAAATAGAAGTGGACACAGAGCAAGATCATGCAAGACCCAAGCTCATTGTAAGAATTTTGTTTTTGTTCTGAAAACAAAAGGGGATTGGGGATATAGCTCAGTGGTAGAGTGCTTATTTAGCATACATGAGGCCCTCGGTTCAATCCCTAGTACTGATTTTTAAAAAGGCAGGGGGTTCTCTGAAAAGCAAAAAAAAAAAAAAAAAAAAAAAAAATACTGAGGGGATTAAAATAGGAGTGTGACATGTTGAAAGTCATGTTTCCAAACCCTTGGCTTCAGTGTGGACTAAAAGGAAGAAGGGGGCAGGGAAGTAGGTAAATTCCAAGGATATTGCAGTCGTCCAGCTGAGCAATAGTAAAAACTTGGACTAGGATGCTGGAAGTAGAGATGGAGAGAAGAGAATATATTTGGGAGACATTTAGAATGTAAAATCAATCTAGACTCAGTGATGTTGAGAATGAGGTAGACAGAGATGCCCAGCCTAAGTCCTGGGATTCTGGCTGGGTTATTATTTGATGGTAACAGTAAACACTGGAGAACCTCTGATTTGAGGAAGGGAGGGAGAAAAGTTGGGGCTTCAGTTGGAATATATTGAGTGCGGTAGTTTAAATGTATGGCCCCATAGACTCAGTTGTTTTATGAAAATTGAGCCCCTAGCAGGCAGATCCCTGGTACTGGGGGTGAGCCACTTGGGATAGGATCCTGTAGTCCAGCCCTAAGGTCTATGGGGAGAGCAATTAGAGCTCTGGAAGGTTCATGGTGCTGGCTGTTGATGGCATCTCTCTGCTTGGATCTATGAAAGTGAGCAAGCTTCTTCGACCATTAATGGTTTTCCCCTGGAGTAAACCCCTTTCCTCCCATGAACTATTTCTGGTTGGGTGTTTGTGCCAGCAACATGACACTGACTACAACACGGAATACTGTGCTTGAGATGCTTTTAAACATTGGGAGAAACAATGTCAGGTAGCTCACAGGAGAGATATAAACATAAAATCATTGGGGCCTATGTGGTATTTAAATCTATAAAATAGATTAAATGACCTGGAGAGACCATAGTGGGAGAGATTACCCAGAGACATCACCCCACTTAGCTACAATTCATAAAGAGGTGGGCAACCTTGTTGCCTCCTGTGCTATCCATAACCCATTGCCATATGGATTGTTCCAGTATGCCCACCGAGGAGGATACCCAGGGGATTAGGGATTGGGAGGAGGGAAATGGGAATATAAACACAATATTTACTCAATCAATGTATCTAATTTTGGGCAATAAAGATAAACAAAAAAAATTACCTGGAGAGAGAGAGGGGAAGATTAGAATATTCAAGGCTAATCCCTGGAAAATATCAACATTTAGAAGTGGGGACTAGCCAGGCACGCCTTTAATCTTCTGGGTCCGTGGGTTACTTAGGGGGTTGCAGCGCGCATCAACTCCCCGTTCACCCACGGGAGCTGGGTGAGCAGCGGCTTGGAATAGCCGTGAGCCGAACGAGAGATGAGACCCTCGGGAGAACACGGCAGTGGGCACATCTCAAAACTTTACTTTCACATCCAGCCCTATATACAATCTAGGGATGGGTTGCATTGCCCTATCTCTTACACAAAGGGGGCTCAGTAAACAGGAACACAGCTACGAAAACTCAGGCAACAGGAGTAAAACCTATTAGCACTTGTAAACAGGATTTAGGGCCTTCAGCCATCCCCTGCCTCCTGGGGGCAC
>PVHP010045517.1:0-13663 GCA_004024765.1 Zapus hudsonius | reverse complement strand
GAGCTGTGTTGTTGGGGGTGGGCTTATGGGGTTATAAGCCAGCTTCCCCTTGCCACTATTTGGCACACCTTCCTGCCGCTGTTTGCAGTGCTGTGGCAGAGGTGATGTCCAGCCCTCTGCTCATGCCATCGTTTTCCCTGCCAGGATGGAGTCTCCCCTCGAGTCCGTAAGCCAAATAAACCCATTCCTCTACAAGCCACTTTTGTTTGGGTTCTTTTTGCGCAGCAACAAGAAAGCTGACTGCAACAGTAGTCTTCTTTATCATCATATTGCCTGATTGTTTCTCATAGGTCCCCTTGTATGGATGAATTCTTTTCCATAACATTCATATCCATATGATGAAGATTTTCTATGTGAGAAATACTTGGCATTAAAAAGCACAGGAACACACCCCAGATGAAGTTGATGTAAACGTCTCTAATATATCAATGACACATTTAATTTACTTCTCTCTATGACAGCATATTTAATTACATATACTTTGTCTAACGTTGACTGAGACTACAGTCCATGCTGCTATAACCCAAATGGTTATTGCTGATCAGGTTGGCATCTGGAATTTATCCCACTCTGTCATTTGCTCCATTCACTTTCAGCCTCCATCAAAACAGTTCTAGCTGTCACCTAAGGTTTCCCTTTACTAGCTCTACTTATTGTCATTCTCTGAGTCCTAGAAGAATGTCAGATGAAGTTATGCCACAAGCTTCTCTCTATAAGATGGAGTAAATTTGATTCATCTTCACTTACCATTCAGCTTGTCATCCTATCATGAACAGGAACTAGCTTCGTTTGGCATGATTTATGTTTGAAGAATCTGTGTCAACTACTGTTTATCACTATGGTTTCCCCTAGATAGTCATAAATGACTGCCTTAATAATTGTCCTCACAGCTTGCCCGATATTGAAATTAAATTTGTGTGTTTAATTCCCTGAGTTCCCTTGGGGATTTTTTTCAAAAGAAAAATGGAATAAGGCTGTTTTATGACTCACAGAAACTATTCCATAACTATTCCATAGTCAATGTGATAAAGAAAAACTATTTTGCATGGAAAGTTTTCAGTTTTAGTCTTCCAAATGATTGTTACAACAATTAACAAAAATAAAATTTTTGGAAATTCTAAAAGACATCCTGTGTTCTTTAAAACTATTTATTTATGACACTCATACATACTTTGAAGTGCCAGAACAGATGCCTAGAAAATGTTAATCCAATAGTTTGTAGTCTTTACTTTGTGCTGGCAACTGGAAATTTGTTCTTTTTTTATATTCAAATGGTTGCACACTTGAAAAATAGCCCAATAATGATACTTTTTAAAGGTTATTTCATAAGTACTGACAGTAGGGCATATGCTAAAGCACTGTTTCAAGTTGCTGAGGCAACCTGCAGCTGCAGTTATGGTTAACTTTTCAACTTACTGACCCTGATGGTTAGGTTTTGTTGTCAACTTGATCTTTTTAATTAACTTTGGTGGGTCTCTGAGGATGTTTATAGGAAGGCAGCCTCCCAGTAGGGGACAGGATGTAAAGAAGCTCAAAGAAGCTCAAAGTAAACATCCTTTCCTGTGTGGGCAGTGCAGGAAGGAAATTCCAGAGACTCATGAAGTCATTAATTCTGGGGAAGGCTTGCAAGAAACCACCCTAAGCCTATATAAAGGGGAAGAAATTCTCCCCTTGGCTCTCTGCCTGTTGGCTGCTGGTGCTACCCTTCCTGGACATCGGAACCCAGTTTCCTTGGCCTCACATCTTGAACTGAAGAGCAGCTGCTCCCAAGGGAGCCATCAGTCCTTCTGGGCTGGATTGGGATGGCTGAGGCATCTAGCCACATGGACTGAACAGCTACTGGTTTCTTCAACTGTGGGCCTGAAGACTGCATTGTTGAACTGTCATAAGCTACCCCAATAAATTCTTTATAACTATAATCCATTTTATCAACTTTGTTTTCTCTAGAGAACCCTGACTAATACACTGACAATGGCCTGAACTGAGATGGATTTTTCCCTGGCTGAATGCAGAGCAGGTGCACTGTAAGGAGGCTGTCAGGGAGCCACAGGGTCTTCAATTCTGCAAATGTCTGTCAGTAGATTGACGTGTATTTGATAACAAACAGTAGGAAGCTTTGGAAAGGATGGTACATAGAATATCAAATAACCTCAAGACCTTTAGTGGTAGGGTTTAGATTTCATAGTCACCTAAACAAGACTCTACCTGTTACTGAAGCTAAGAAATATTGGCTATCATCAGTTTTTAGCTGGGTCATGATAACCTATTTTCCCTGATGGAAGTTGTTTCCAGTTAGTGAACCACATGCTGATCCTGTAGTCCCCATTCTTGGTGCTTTATTGGAAAGGGTAAAAATTTATTTTCCTTTCTGAGCTGGTATCATCCCAGTTCTCATTATTTAGTGTAAAGAGAAATGGTGTCAGGAGCTCCTGTGTCATATAAACCTTAGTCAAGACAGTGAATATTCTGAAAGCCATCCTTCGGTGCCTTTTGCTGTGTTGCACATTGTCACTGCAGAGCATAGTTTGGTTTTTTTACTCTTTTGTGTGCATGCTTTGGTTCCAATGACTGTCATTCAAGCCATGCAGAAATCAGGTGACGGGAAGACATCCCACTATAATCCCATTCTGTGATGTGTAGGATGACGGAGCATTCATTACCTATCTACTAACTTGGCAGGAAGGGATCTGAAATCTGATGTATCGTGGTCTCACTTTTCACTGCTGTGTTCCTGCAAGCCCACAGTGAACTCCTGAGAGGTAGTTCTTGGCAGGGAAGCTGTGGCTTTGGAGGCACTGGTGGCACTTTTAAGAAGCCACTCCAGTTTCAGCGAGGCAGAAAAGTCTGCATCCGAGTCTCTGGGATGCTCTGTTCTCTGGGTGAACACAGTGACAATCTCTGTCACATTTTCTGATATTTGTTCTGTGACTAAGCAGCACAAGCCCTTGCCACTCTTTGGAATGAGCTTCCAGGCATTACCTGCATGCTGTGCTCCTGCGGAAGGATGGCAGTAATCTGTGAGAAGATGAACGGGAGTGTCTGTGGAGAAAGAGGAAATGCACTGAAGTGTGTGTGGCTGCAAAATTTAATGCTTCTACAGGTAATTTTTTGGAGGAGGGAATCTGGCATTTAATCAAATCCAAAGTCATTATGTAAATTTAATCACCTTGCAACACACTGGTGATTTTATTATCTCCTTTTCCTCTGACACTGATTAGGTACAAGTTGATCTTGGACTTGCAGAGTTGGGGCACAGTAGATTGGAGGCATATTAAGGAACATGTACCATGGAAATGAGATAAAACATTATTCTTGCTATTTGGTGTCATCCTTGTACGTGTGCAGGGAGAACAGGTGTCCAACAAATAGGTTTAGAGTAATATGCACTTTTCTCAGTTTTTCACCTTCCTCAAAGCCACAGTGAACTGTGGAGAGCTTGTTTAGAATAGACTGTCTTAACGGAAATATTTGCACTGATGGTTCACACTCATTTTAATTTGGGGGTGAGGGGTTGCATGCACATATATGTGGAGATCAGAGGAGAAAGTTGGATGCCAGTTCTTGCCTTCCACTTTGTTTGAGTGAGGCTCTTTTGTTCACTGCTGCATTCTCCAAGCCAGCTGCCTGAAAGCTTCCAGAAGATTCTCCTGAAACTTTTTTTTGTTTACCTTACCCTGTCTTTTTGCATTTATCCCTTTACATTCTCCCCCAACACAGCTCCTTTCTGCTGCCACTGTACATGTTTTGTTTTTCTC
Source organism: Zapus hudsonius (assembly GCA_004024765.1). Classification (NCBI taxonomy): domain Eukaryota; kingdom Metazoa; phylum Chordata; class Mammalia; order Rodentia; family Dipodidae; genus Zapus; species Zapus hudsonius. The sequence goes on along the minus strand of PVHP010045517.1, from coordinate 9,908 downwards.
CCCCTCTTGTCCTCTTGTGATCTACCTTGAATCACAGTCCATTCTCAGGATCACATTCCCTTATCACACACTATCCTCAAATCCTCATAGAAGACAGAGAGAATATGTCATTGTTGTCTTTCTGGGCCTGTTTTATCTCACTCAGTATATTTCTTTCCAAGTTACATCCATTTCCCTGCAATTTTCACAACTTCATTGTTTTCTTTACAGTTGAGTAAACTTTTATTGTGAATATGTACCGCATTTTCATTATCCAGTCATCAGTTGATAGATTTCTAGGGTGATTCCATTTCCTAGCTATTATGAATGGAGCAACAATGAAAGTGATGTGCAAGGAACTCTGTGGCGGGATATAAATTCTTTTGGACATATGCCCAGGAGTTGTGGAGCTGAGTCATAGGGTTACTCACACTGATTTCCATAGTGGTTACACTAGTGTACATCCCCAACAACAGTGAATAAGGGTAGCCCACTTCCCACACACTTGCCAGCCTTGTTACCATTAGCATTCTTGAAAGGTATTCAGACTGGAGGGAGATGAAATATTAAAGAGATTTAAATTGCATTTCCCTAGTGGCTAAGGATATTGAGCATATTTTGAGAAAAAAACAACAACAAAATACATTTGTTAGTCATTTATATCTCTTCATGTCATTAGCCCATTTACTGTTTTTTTTTGTGTGTGTGTGTTTTGTTTTTGCAGTTCCTTATATATTCTAGATATCAACCCCTGTCAGAGAAAGAACTGGCAAAGATTTTATCCAATTGAGTAGGCTTTCTATTCATTCTGCTAATAGTTTTTTTTTTTTTACTGTGAAAAGACTTCAATTAAATGTTGCACCTTGTGTTAACGATTGGGACTATTCCTGTGCTATTAGAGTTCTGTTAAGAAAGTTCTGACCTGTACCTGTAATTTCCAGTATATTGCTTATATTTCCTTTAGTATTTTCAGCCTTTCTGACTTTACACAAAGGTGTTTGATCTATTTTGAAGTGATCTTTAAGCAGAGTGAGAGATGTGGCTCTAATTTCATTCATATTTGGGATATGGAAAACCTTTGCTAAGCAGGGACTCTTTAATCAGTCTTTCTTTTCTTCTTTTTCTTCTTCTTCTTTTTCTTCTTCTTCTTTTTCTTCTTCTTCTTCTTCTTCTTCTTCTTCTTCTTCTTCTTCTTCTTCTTCTTCTTCTTCTTCTGCTGCTGCTGCTGCTGCTGCTGCTGCTGCTGCTTCTGCTTTTTCTTTTTGTCTTGTATAGGTAGGGTTTCACTCTAGCCCAGGCTGACCTGGATCTCACCTTGTAGTCCCAGTCTGGCCTCAAACTTGCAGGCATCCTCCTAACTCTGCCTTCCAAGTGCTGGGATTAAAGCCATGTGCCACCATGCCCACCTTGTCTCTTCTTTTATAACATGAATAAATGAAAGAAATAGTTTGTGGTTAACTAAGATGACTAAATGTTCTTTACCTAGAGAGGTACTTATTCCCATGAAACTTTTCTTTCCAAAATCCTTAATAACTTCTTGACTCATAACATAACTTCTTAATGGAAAACCCAGAAGTTACAATATAGGGTTAATATGAATGTGCTTTATGATCCCATTTCCTACAAAGCTTAACATCTTTTCTCTAGTAGTGTAGACTCAATGTATTATCCTAAAATGGAATTATAACTCACTATAATCCCTATAAGTGGGTTGGAATGAGAAAGCTTGTCAAAGAATAATTACAATGGAAAAATAATGATATTGCTGTTACAGGATGTATTAATTTGGCTAAAGCATGTGTAACTTTAAGAAAAGGACTTATCTCTTCCACCTTAATTTATTTCTCTTTGAATCTATACACAACTTCCTACTGATCCATTCATGTTATTATCACTGTGCATTTACCCAGTAAGTATTCATAAAAATGCCCTTTATTATGCTGAGGACTGGTGATATAAATATGGAAAGATTTCCCTTTTTATAAAGAGCCTTTATAGAGTTGGGGCAATTGACAAATGAACAGATAATTATGGAACACTGTTTTAAGCCAGGTATGGTGGTATACACTGATGCCAGAATTCCAGAAACTAAGGTAGGACAATTATGAGTTCTAGGCCATCATGAGCTATATGGTAACATCATGTTGTAAATAATGACAAAATAAAAAGTGGGTAGTAAATAAAAAAGAAAGACAATGTCTTAATCCTTTTCTCTCCTATAACAAAATAGCTTATACTGGGTAATTTATAAATAGAAACTTGCAGCTCTCAAAGCTGAGAAGTCCAAGTTCAAAGTGCCAGAATATGTTGTGTGTGGTAAGGACTAACTCCTTCATAGATTGTGCCTTCTTGCCATGTCTTCACATGTAGAAGGGGAAAGGAAGTAACAACCTTCTTCATGATTCTCTTAAATGTCCTCTTTTGGAAGAGCACTCCAGGACCTCTAGCACCTGCAAATGAAATCCAGATGCATGTGCCACATTTTGTATCTGGCTTTATGTGGGTACTGGGGAATCCCAATCTCTAAAAATATTCTTTAGGGGTTTATTATAGCTGGAATTTAAAGATGTTCCTTGAAGGTTCTTGTGTTAAAGGTTTGGCTTGCCATCTGGAGAGATGGCTCAGCTGTTAAAGGTGCTTGCTTGCAAAGCCTGATGGCCTGGGATTGATTCCCCAGTGCCCACTTAATGCCAGATACACAAAGATGCACATGCATCTGAAGTTCATTTGCAGTGGCAGGAGACCCTGGCATGCCCACATTGATCTCTCTCTCTCCCTCCCTCCCTTCCTCCTTCTTTCTCTCTGTTTCAAGTAAATAAATAATATTTTTAAAGTTTTTTTTAAAGTTTTGGTTTGCAAGTTGGTGGGCTATTGTGAAGTAACAGGATCATAATGGCCCTGATTTCCTCAGTATATTAATCCCTTAAATAGTTCCTAGCTGAATGGACTATTATGAGGCAGGGACTGGAGAAAGGAAGCAGGTTGCTGGGGTATGTCTCTGAAGGACAGATCTTGTCCTCACACTCTTCCTCTCAATCTCTCTCTGCTTCCTTGTCACCATGAGCTCTGCTTCACCACTCCCTCTCTAAAGATGATCTACCTCAATGCAGGTCCTGAAACTGCAGGTCCGTGGGTTAGTAGGGAAGTTGCAGCATGCATCAACTCCCTGTTCATCCATGGATCTGGGTGAGCATACACTTGGAATAGCTGTGAGCCAACAAAAGATGGGACTCTTGGGAAAACACGGCAGTTGGCAGTTTTCATTTATCATATAGATAGCAGTTGTTTATATAGAGGAAAGGGCAGAGATAGAAGCATAGACAGCAAGGGGATTGGTAGGGGCAAGATCTGTGGACATCTCATAAGTTTGATTGGTAGGGGCCAGTACCCTTTGGATACCTATTTTGCACAGATACATTGAGGGGCCTACTTGACTCTATACATGTATACAGCCATGTATAGAATGGTGATGTCAGCAGAGGAAATGTAGCCTTATTGTTTAGGTTTGTTATTGCAGCTGGACTAAGTTAGGCTTTGAACTGCCTGCTTATCTCAGGGCACAGCTGTGGCCTGCCTGGGGACTGGAGTGTCCAGGATTCGCTAAGATTTATAGGGGTCCTCAGACTTTGCCTCAACTTCCTTATCAGAAGGAGACAGTCCCAGAAGCCAGCCAGACCCAACAAACCCCTATATCCTTCATGCCCCTTTAACAGGATACCACATCAAACCTAAAATTAATTCTCCCTTGAGTTTTTTATCAGAAGTGGGAGACAATACACTTTTGTCACTGAAACTGCCTAGTGTGTGGTCATTTGTAATAGCATTGTGGCATACATTATATGGACTTTGGCTGATTCCTCCCACTGTGAGTCTTTCATTACCAGGACTCATTCCAAAGATAACAATCATTTCAGCTTTCCTCAGCTCTGATCTCTACTCCTCCTGTAAACGGGACCACCATACTCCATTTGGATTTCAGTTCTCTTGTTTACTGTCGGGAATGTTCCAGCTGGTATAGTCATGAAGCTCATGCTTTGTTAGTTAGGATGGTCTTATGTGCTGTCTGTTGCTGAAATGGCTGATTTCTAATACCTAAAAGCCATTATTTGTGATACTTTGTCCACATAAATGTGGACATAAAAGGCTATTCACTGCAGAAACCTATTGTGTGGTGCTAGTTATTTTATTGGTTCTGAAAGTAGAAGTTCCCCCTATTTTTTGTATTTGATTCCACAAACTTCTTTCATTATTCTCATACTATATAATGGTTTATATTGATAATCAATTTGACAGAATCTAGAATGACCTAGAAAATTAGCCTCTGGCATGCCTATGAGAGTGAATCTGGATTAGGTTTACCCAGGCAGCATGAGTCCTTGAGCTGGGGACCTGAACTCTAGAAAAAGGAGGAAGTGAGCTGGGCAGCAGCATCCATCAGGCTCTGCTTCCTCACTATAGAGACAATGTAATCAGCTTCCTTAAGCTCCTGCCACTATGATCGATTGCAACTGGAAACTTAGGCTGAAATAATCTATTTCTTCTTTCTTTTTATCATGTACTTGTTGTCCCAGCACTGAGAAAATAACAATATACACTGTTTCAAAATAAATACAAAATGTCATAATTTAATTTTACCTTCTTTTGTTATTTTTCCATTTTCTTTCATCCCAGCTGTTCACTGTGATGTGCTCAGTGGGCTTTCCCTCCTGTATCCTTGCTGAGATCTGCAAGCACCTTGAGTCGGTGATTTGATGCCTTTTCTAAGTTTGAAAGTTCTTTATCTATTGGTTCTTTTACTATTCAAATATATCTTCTGCCATTACTTCCTCTTTTCTCATTCCTCCTGTGATGCCACTTAGATATACATTCTGTCCTTTCAGTTCCTGACACTCGTCAGTGGCTTCTAGATTTGTTTCTTTGTGTATACTTGTCTTTTCTTCTGATTTATCTTCAAGTTCATCAATTCTTTCTTCTTCTCTGTCTTATCTACCTTACATGCATTTTGTGAGTTCATTACTTCTTTGTTGCATGTCTTCATACGTGATTATATTTTTCCATTTTCTGTTTCTTCAGACCAAAGATCCTTAAGTGTTTTATTCACCTTCTGGTTCTGTGTTCTTTCCTATTCTGCCTCAATAATCATGATTACATTTCATACCTTTGATATTTTGGATAGGCCTTTTTAATGCTTTCAGTGTAACTTTTATCTCTTAGTGTGAAGGCTGATCCTCTCTTATCAAAAGGCAAATCTTAAATTTCATCTGATTTCCTCCATCATAATCAGTCATTTAGACTCATTATGTTTCTTTTCCTTATTTTTCATATATCACTATAATAGGAACTGAGAAACAAATTGGGTCCAATTTGTTGCTACACCATCAGCACTTAGAAAATACCTCTTTGATAACAGATACTCAAGAAATGTTCGAATTAATGGAATACTATACTGTGCTTCTTAGATTTGAGATTTGTACTTTACCTTAAAGGATGGGGGCTATGGAAAGAATAGAGAGAAATGTATTCTAGAATTTCAACATAGATTTATGGGTTTTCCCAGAGTTGTTAGTTATAAACAAAAGAATTTAGCCAGGGATATTCTAAACAGAAAAAGGATTTAGGATAGATTACAGAATTGCTGGAATGTTTCAGTCAGCTCTTTTGTTGCAGTCATAAAGTATCTGACCAAAAAGTAGCTTGGGAGGAAAGGGTTTATTTTGGATTACAGACTAAAATGGAAACTCCATGATGGCAGGGAAAACAATGACATGAGCAGAGGCTGGACATTACCTCCTGGTAAAAACTTGGTGAACAACAGCATCAGGAGAATGTATTAAACACTGGTAAGGAGAAGCTGGCTATAACACCCCTAAGCCAATAGTACACTGCCTCTAGGAGGTTCCAAACCCCAAATTGCTACCAGCAGGGAATAAAACATTCAGAACACACACATTTATGGGTGCCCCCACAAATTGATAACCATAAATGATGTAAAATGCAATGCACCTACTTCAAATTTTAAAAGTCCACATGTTTTTATCAATCTCAATGGTATTCAAACATCCCTATGATTTAATATCTTTTAACTGACCATAATACCAAAAACAAACTATAATGGCACAGAATAAATATTCACACTGCAAAAGATAGCATTGGGCATAGCAAAGACAGACTGAACCAACACAAACACCCAACTTTAACTTCAATTTCAATAATTTTAACCATTAAGAGGTCTCAGGAGTTCCTTCCAGCTAGGCTACATAAAGTTTAAGAAAACCTCATCCAGAGATAGCATATCTCCTTGGCAGGACCCCATAGTCCTGGCATTTTAATGGGTCTCCACTGGAGCCCATGGTTCATCTTCATGGCTCTACTGGGCTTCCATGCAGGGCTTTCAATAAACCTGCTTCACATTGCCCATGGATATTTCCAAAAATCAAATCTGTGTTGCACATCCAATGACCCACTTTTTCCTGCATTTATTATACTCCATAGTACCAGGTGGCTACAAATTTGTTAATCCAGGGGAGAAACTTTGAAGAGCAAGAAATCTATTACCACTAAATGTTGGAATTGTGAGAAATAAAAGGTTATTGTTTAAAAGAGAAAAAAAAAAAGAAAACTCCAACACTCATGCCCCCTAGTTCAAAAGAGTTCACATTCTTCCTGCTGTCCCAATGCAGATCAGCTGACCAAATCTCAATGGTTGTACTCTCTCAAACAATTTTAGCTCAACAGACAGCAGTTTTGGCCCCAAAATTTACATTTTTTCTGAGCCATCTACTCACACTGGTCCATTTCTATGCAATACAACCCTGCACAAGTTTTCAGGTCATCAGCAGGCATAATTCAGCAAAAAACAAAACAAAAAAAAACCTGTTTTTAGACCAGTCCCAACAAATTCTTTCTCATCCTCATAAGCCAAACCTCACAGTTCATAATTATTACTACATTCATATCTTTCCAATTCTGACCAGAATTTATCAAGCTGTATTTACAGCACTGCAAGTTGTCTCTTAGGCTAAGGTTTCAAAACCATCTACTTTCTTCCAGGAAATCAGTTCCAAAAGGTCAAGGACATAGAATCAGGGTTCTAGCAGCAACAACCCCACTCTTAGTACCAATTTAAGTATTGTAGTCAGCTCTCACATTGTTGTCACAAAGAACCCAACCAAAAGCAGATTGGTAGGAAAGGGTTTATTTTGGCTTACAAATTAAAGAGGAAACTCCATGATGGCAGGGAGAATGATTACATGAGCAGAGGATGAACATCACCTCCTGGCCAAAATTTGGTGGACAACAACAGTAGGAGAGTGTGCCAAATACTGGCAATGGAATGCTGACTATAATACTTGCAAGCCAGCTCCCAATAATACACTGAATCTAGGATACTCCAATTCCCAAATCAAAACACCACATGGGGTTATTAGAAAATCAAATTCAGTGGCTATATAATTACATCACAGACAGAATCATGATACAAAATTATTCTGATGAAAGCATCTTTGTTGGACCATCCATTAGATCTTTCAGTTTTTCTGCTGTGATGGTTAATCTTGTAAACTTGATGGGCCTTAGAATTACAATGGAAGTAATCCTCTAGGTTTGTCCCTGTAGGCCTTTCTAGGACAAGTTAGTTGAGGTGAAAAGATCCACCCTAACTGTATGTGGCACCATCCAATGGGCTGGTGATCCTGAAATACATAAGAAGGAGAAAGTGAGCAGAACTCTAGCATTCCTCTCTCTCTGCTTCTTATCTGTGGATGCAATGTGACCAACTGTCTCATACTCCTGCTGCCACGCCTTCACTGCCACAATTGACTGTACCCTCAAACCATGAGCCAAAGTAAACTCCTCCTTATTTAAATTGCATCTTGTGAGGAATTTTGTTGTTTCATCAGGAAAGTAACTAACACATCCACTCATATCACATCACTGATATAGCTGTTCTAGGAAATGGAAATACATGGCAGATTCTTCGCTGGTCCTTCTTCTCTTCTTTATTGGTATTGATCCAAAAAGTGACTGAATCTCAGTTATGTGAACCTGTGTCCTAGGTTAAAAGGAAGCTTAGAAAGTAAGCAACTGGTACTTTCAGGTTCCTTAAAGTTGGAAGAGATTGAAAATTCTGGGCAGCCAAAAGGACAGATATCCACTACAGACCCAAACTATCTGACTAACAGGAAAATATCAGGAACTGGCTTACATAGGACCCAATATGCATATGCTCTCTGAAGCCATGTATGAAAAATTCCTGCCCTTGTGGTGTGAGGATCATGGGAAGAGGCTGTCCTCATCGGGCTCTCTCTCTCTACCACAACCCTTACTAGTTTGTCTGTTGGGACAAGGTAACCAATTTGTCTGAGACTTCTTAGAGATTTCTTTGTCTAAGACATCAGTCGCAGCCCAAATTTTTGCTCTTCTGTCTTTGAGTTATACAATGGCTTCTGAGGGTTTCCTCTGGTAGTTTGATTATATGTTCCACATAGTCTCAGGTGTTTTATTAAAGCTTGTAACTTGGGTGTCCAGTCGCCTGGCTGAAGAAGGAGTAGATCCTGGAGTCCAGCCCTAGGTGTTACTTGGAGCAGATCTGAATTGCAGCCCAGAGGTGTAAGAGATTTGAAAGGATCCTGCTTGCTGCTGGTTTGTGCTTGCTGCTTTTGGTGTTTGCTGACTGATGGTGATTTTTCTCTCTGCTTGGATGTGTGGTAGCAGCTTCTTTTGCCATTGATAGAAATATCCCTTGGATATATAAGCTTGAAATAAACCCCTTCCTCCCATAAACTGTCTCATTTAGATGTTAATCCTAGCAATGTGACACTGACTATTACACTTCCCTCAAGGAGCATCTTGTATTTACCTTACAAGGAGTGCAGTCACCTCTTGTGAAGCAGTGTCCCTAGTCAGAAGCACTCTGCCTCTTGATAGTGGATGATGGTTGCAGCGAATTCTGACTCCTTGGGGTTTATTGTGATGTTTAGGCTGTTATTTGATTTCTTGGTATTCCAAATCCTCATTAATATACATTTGTGCATCTCTGTGGAAATAAAGGAATGTGTTCTCTGTGTATGTGTTCCCATTTCTTTATTTAGCCTGGCACCTGCCTTCTTTGCCAACATGTTAGTTTAGCATAAATCTCTAGAGCTTAGAATTCTTAGGGGAAATGTTTTATTTCTCCCTAGGAATATGTTTCTCTTTCTCTTGAACTATGGCTAAAAGCTAAGCTCCTGTGCCACAGGTGGGTGAGCTGATTTATTAACTCCAGCAAGTTAGGTAATGCACATGTCCCAGTCACCCACTGTATAGGCCTCTCTGAGCAAGGGGAACTGTCCTAGGCCAGGATTACTGCTGTTTCCATGGACTTTCATTGTAATACCAGAAATCTTCCAAGAATATCTGCTTGCAAGCCTTCCTGTCACTTGCATGGGGGAGCTGGATGATGTCTGAGAGCTGAGCCCCAGTCCCACCTGGAAACAAGAGAGAAGATATTGGTGGAGAGTTTCTGAGTAGCTGTTGCTCATCAGGTTCTAAGAAATATTGTCGGCTTCTGGTTAAAGATGGCTGACTAACAGACACGCCACGTCCCTCGGGTAACAAGGGTCAGGGTTTTCAGCAGGGATCCAGGTGGTGGACATAAGCTGCAGTCACGCTCTGAGCTGCAGATACCTCCCAGCACACGATTCTCACCAGTGGAAGCTTCCATCGAGGACCGTGCTCGCCAGAGGCAGTGAGTTGTCACGAACCGGCAAGCCCGGCCAGAGCAGCCTCAGCCTGCTGGCTGACAGAGGCTTTTCCTCAGCCTCTGCCGGCTTCCCTCGGGTTCCCTCCCTCTACGTGTTCCGCGTGTCTATCCTGTCCCTCCCAGGCCCTTGAGTGTCTCTCATATTCAACTCTTTTTTTCTTTTTTTCTCTTTTTTCTTCTTTTCTTTTTC
>PVHP010045516.1:0-13663 GCA_004024765.1 Zapus hudsonius | reverse complement strand
CCCACAGCCCCACACCCTCCTCTAACAGGGTACCCCCAGTATCACCATCAAAGTCCAGCCAGTGATCTGAGGGCACACACACTCACAGATTAAACAAGTGAGTGCCCAACCCTACCTGTGGAGTCCAGTGTACTCCCAGAACACACTAGCAAAGTGAAATCAGATCAAAGGCATCCCACCAATCACCTCAACTGGAATCAAAATGGGCAGACCTCAACGCAAGAATATATCACCAGCTAAGGAAACCATGCCAAATGGCAACAATGATGCCACTAAAGAGAGTGAGCAGAGTCAGGCCCAGGAAGACAAGACAATAAACCCTGCTCATACTGGTACAGATCTTGAGGAAATCTTAATGTCAGTCATGCAAGCAAAGATGGACCAACATATTGAAAAAGTTCAAAGTCAGCTCATTAGCTTTTCTACCAGGCTTAATATAATTGAAGAGAACCTAATGGACTTCAGAAGAGACATATCAGAAATTAAGACAAACCTGCAAACTGAAGGTATCAAAAAACAGCTTTCCAAATTAACTGAAGACATCTACAAATATAAGAAAGACTGTCAGGGACAAGTAATTAAATCAAACCTTGAAATGAAATCACATCTCAACAGGATGACAGAAGCAACCCAAAAAGAAGTTGCAGAAAACAAAAACCATATTGAAATAATAAGAACATCCCTAAAATCTCTTACTAACAGGATTAACCACTGGGAAAACAGAGCCTCAGACATGGAAGACAAAACATAGGAGAAATCAGAAATCATGAGAAATCAGAAACTTGACAAAATTCAAAACAGCAAGTGAATAAGACTCAAGGGAAATGTGGGATAACATAAAAAGACCTAATCTCAGGATCATGGGATCCCAGAAGGAGAAGAAAACAAAGCTAGGGGCATAGAAAATATTTTCAACAGAATTATTCAAGAAAACATTCCATACTTGGCAAGAGATAGTCCTGTACAACCAAAAGAGATACAGATGGCCCCAAACAAATTGGACAAAAAGAGGAACACCACAAGACATATCTTAGTACAATGCCAAGTATTGAGGATAGAGAGTCCTTAGAGTGACGAGAAAAAGGAAATTCTCATATAAAGGAAAACCCATCATAGTCACCTCAGACTTCTCCAGAGAAACTTTAATGCCAGGAGACCTTGGAACAAAGTGATCCTGGGCCTAAAGAAGTATGGATTCCAACCTAGACTACTGTACCCAGCAAAGTTATCCATCATAATAGATGGAGAAATGAAAGTATTCCATGAAATTAACGAGCTCTATAATTACTTGAGCACAAAGCCAAACCTTCAGAAGATACTTCACGAGATATTCCATATAGATGAGACAAATATCCAACTTCAGGAAAGGAACAGAGAACAAGCAAGGTAACACCAATGACAACAGCTCAGATACCAACCTCCATATTCTCTACAACATGGCAGGGTTTAAAGCAAACCTCACAGTTATAACTTTGAATGTACATAGACTCAACTCTCCTACAAAAAGACACAGGATCACAGGTTGAATCAGGAAAATGGACCCTTCCATCTGTTGCCTTCAAGAAACACACCTTATCGCTAATGACAGCAACCTACTGAGAGTAAAAGGGTGGAAAAAAACTTTCCAGGCATGTGGGAATAATAAAAAGGCGGGTGTAGCTACTCTAATATCGGACAAAATAGACTTTAAACCAACAGCAATAAAGAGGACGATGATGGTCACTTCCTACTCATCAAGGGAATGATACAACAGGAAGACATCACTATAGTAAATATGTATGCACCAAATTCAAGGGCCCCTCAGTTCATTAAGCATAAATTACTCAAAAGCAAAGCAGATATAGATACCAACACCATCATAGTAGGAGACTTTAACACTCCACTGTCATCACTAGAAAGATCGTCCAAACAAAAGATAAGCAGGGAAATAAAGTTGCTAAATAGCACCATAGACAAGCTAGGGATAACAGACATATACAGAGTATTCCACCCCAAGGACACAGATTACACATTCTTCTAAGCAGCGCATGGAACTTTTTCCAAAATTGACCATATACTGGGCCATAAATCATCCCTCAACAAATTCAGAAAGATCAATGCAATCCCCTGCATCATATCAGACCACAACACATTAAAGGTAGAAATTAACAATGGGAGAGGATCCAGAAACTTCAACAGATATTGGTGACTGAACAACTCACTCCTGAACAATGAATGGGTCAAACAAGAAATCAGACTGGAAATCCAGAATTTCCTAGAAACAAATGATAATGAGGACACAACCTTTAAGAACTTGTGGGACACAATAAAGGGAGTCCTAAAGGGAAATCCATTGCATCAAATGCCTTCATATCAAAGACAGAGAGGTCTCAAATCAACCAGCAATCCTCCCACCTAAGGTCATTAGAACAGATGGAAAAATCCAACCCTAGGAGCTTGAGACACAAGGAAATAATTAAGATCAGAGCTGAGATTAATGACTTGGAAACAAAGAAAACAATTGAAAAAATAGAAAAATCAAAGAGTTGGTTCTTTGAAAAAGTCAATAAGATTGACAAACCCCTGGTCAACTTAATCAAATGAAAAAAAAAGAGAAGGCCCAAATTAACAAAATAAAAAATGATAAGGATGATGTCACAACAGATCCTGAAGAGATTGGAAATATCATCAGGTCATACTTCCAAAACCTCTACTCCACAAAATTAGAGAACCTGGAAGAAATGGATAAATTCCTGGACAACTACCAACTACCAAAACTCAGACCAGAGCAGATAAAGATCCTAAACAATCTGATAACAATCACAGAGATTGAATTGGTAATCAAGAACCTCCCCAAATGGAAAAGCCCAGGTCCAGATGGTTTCTCAGCTGAATTCTAGCAAACCTTCATCATAGAACTGAAACCTCTCTTTTTGAATCTTGTCAGGGGCATAGAAAAAGAAGGTAGGCTCTCAAACTCCTTTTATGAATCTACCATCGCCCTAATTCCCAAACCAGGCAAGGATGTAACAAGAAAAGTACAGACCCATATCTCTAATGAACTTGGATGCAAAATCCTAAACAAAGTCCTAGAAAACTGAATACAAACCCACATCAAGACTCTAATTCACCATGACCAAGTCGGCTTCATCCCAGGGATGCAGGGATGGTTCAACTTATGCAAGTCGATAAATATAATTCATCACATTAACAAACTCAATCGCAAAAACCACATGGTCATCTCAATTGATGCTGAGAAGGCTTTTGACAAAATTTAACAGCACTTTATGTTCTATACCCTGGAAAATATTGGCATAGATGGCTTACTTCAACATCATAAAGTCAATATACAGATCTCTTAAAGCACAAATCATCCTCAATGGGGAACTACTCAAGGAGTTCCCGCTTAACTCAGGAACAAGACAGGGATGCCCACTCTCATCACTGCTATTTAACATAGTGCTTGAAGTTCTAGCCCAAGTTATAAGAAAGGAGAATAGCACAAAAGGGATACAAATCGGAAAGGAAGAAGACAAATTATCCCTCTTTGCAGATGACATGATCTTATATATATGACTCAAAGCGCAGTATTAGTAAACTCCTGAAGGTGATCAATGCTTTCAGCAGAGTGGCAGGATAGAAAATTAACACACAAAAATCAGTAGCCTTTCTATATACAGAAGATAAACATTCGGAAAAAGACATCCGAGAAACTGTCCTGTTCTCCATATACTCAAATAAAATTAAATACCTGGGAATATCACTAACCAAGGTAATGAAAGACTTATATGAGGAAAATATTGAAACACTCAAGAGAGAATTAGAGGAGAATGTGATGAGAAGGAAAGACATTCCATGCTCATGGATAGGGAGAATCAATATAGTAAAAATATCAATCCTGCCAAAAGCAATCTATAGATTCAATACAATGCAAATAAAAATCCCAACCTCCTTCTTGACAGACATTGAAAAAATAATCTCAAAATTTATTTGGAAGGGTAAGAGACCTCAAATAGCTAAAACTATTTGGAGCAAAAAAAAATAATGCAGGAGGTATCACCATACCTGACTTTAAAACATACTACAAAGCCATAGTAACTAAGACAGCATGGTATTGGCAGTAAAACAAACAGTATGACCAGTGGAATAGACTTGAAGATCCAGCGTTTAATGCAAGTAACTTCTGCTTCTTAGTCTTCGACAAGGGTGCCAACAATATATGCTGAGCCAAAGATAGCATCTTCAACAAATGGTGCTGGACAAATTGGATAAACACGTGTAAAAAAATGAAAATTGACCCACTCCTTTCACCATGCACAAAGATCAACTCCATATGGATCAAAGACCTCAATATAAATCCTGTAACCCTGAACACCCTGGAAGAAAAAGTAGGAGGAATCCTCCATGAGATAGGAGTAGGAAACAACTTCCTGAGCAAATCTCCAGTAGCCCAGGAGGTCCAACAGTCAGTTAACCAATGGGACCTGATCCGGCTCAAAAGCTTCTGTACAGACAAAAACACGGTTCTCAGAGTCAATAGACCCCTTCAAACTGGGAGATGATTTTCGCCAGCTACAACTCAGACAGAGGTCTAATTTCCAGAACCTACAGAGAACTCAAAAAAATTAATAACAAAAACCCAAGCTGCCCCCTCAAAAAATGGGGCACTGATATGAACAGAGAATTCACAGAGGTGGAAACACATATGGCCTTGACTCATTTAAGAAAGTGCTCAGCATCCCTAAGCATCAGGGAAATGCAAATCAAAACCACAATGAGATACCACCTTACCCTGGTCAGAATGGTAGTCATAAAGAAAACCAACAATTGTTGCTTGTGAGGATGTGGGGAAAAAGGAATCCTCATTCACTGCTGGTGGGATTGCAAACTTGTTCAACGGCTATAGAAAGCAGTGTGGAGACTTTTGAACAGAATGGACGTAGAACTACCAATGGACCCAGCTATCCGTCTCCTAGGCATCTATCCAATAGATGTCACATATCGACGTAGAAACATTTGAACAACTATATTTATAGCAGCTCAATTCATAATAGCCAAGAATTGGAATCTACCCAAATGCCCATCCATGGAGGAATGGACAGCGAAACTGTGGTATATTTACATGATGGAATTTTACTCAGCTGAAAGGAAAAATGACATATCGAAATTTAGGAAAAAATTTTCTGACTTCGAGCAGATGTTACTAAGCAAACACTCAAAAGAACAGAGAATCGAATGCCGCATAGTCTCTCTCATATGTGGTCCTTAACCAGTATAACCATAAACTATACGCAGACTAGTAGAAAGAAGTGAGAGGTTATGAATGAGGGGTAAGGGATGGGGGAGGGGAACATCTTAAGTATGAGGCTAAACCAAATTAGGTTCAAAAGCATAAAATCCTCAGGAGCATACTGTAACCTATTGAGCAAGTAATGAGCGTTGACTGTCAAGAGGGGCAATGAGTAGTAGGGGAGAGAGTCTAAGCCTGTGAATAATTGATCAGTCTGACAACCCCTGGTCCCAGCCACCAGTTCCTTCCTTCACTGAGTTGTTGACCAAAGTGACTCATGAGGTTCCAAAAACAAGACAGAATTCTGTCAAGCTCTTGAGTGACCTCCCTACCCCTGAGGCAAAACCCTGTTGCTGAAGAAACCACAGAAAGCTATCTATCAGCTCGAGAGACCCTTCAAGGTCCGGAATGGTATCCAGCCCCAGATGGCAGTTAGTGCTGGAAGGCACTGCACAAGCTGCCAGGGGAAGCTGATAAACGACACTGGAGTAAACAGAGACCACTGGCATGAAACACAGACTGTGGTCATGAGTAGGCTCACCATACCTCCTCCTGGGAGAGAACAGCGATCCAAGAAAGGAGCATTAGTGCAATGGAGGAGCCTCGGCCTGGGGGGACACAATCAACAGCTTTTAAATTCGGCCAAATATTCCACTTAGTGAGGGGAATCCCATGACTGGAACTGGGGAATCAGTGCAATATGCACCGGATCCCATACTCTTGGACTCCCAAGAAAAGATGCATTATGGGACTGATTGACGGAGGGGCTACTAAAAATAGAATCTAGGTAATCCAGAATTGTATATATTTGTTAACCTAGACTGATCTCACTCTCCGATGGAGGTTGTGTTTGTACTTTTCAGGATGCAGCGAGAGAGTTGTGGCCTATCTAACCCTACCAACTGTAGGCCGATAGTTGAGATTCCTGCAAGAGATGAGCCACCACAGTCATTCTGTGGAGGATCCATTTGGAGCCCCACTGAGGAGGAGGATATCCAGCTGATTGGGGATGGGGAGGGGGGCATTGGGGAATTGGGGACAACAACTCATTGTTTGCCCACTAAATAATGTAACTAATTATGGACAATAAATATATATTAAAAAATAAATAAAAATTTTTAAAAAGGAAAAAAAAAAGAATGACATTGGGGGTGAAGAGATTTCTCAGTGGTTAAAGCACTTGCATGCAAAGTCTAACTGCCCAAGTTTGATTTCCTCATACTCACAAAAGCCAGGTGCACAGGGTGGCATGTGTATCTGGAGTTCATTTGCAGGGGCTAGAAGCCCTGTCATGCTCTCTCTCTCTCTCTCTCTCTCTCTCTCTCTCTCTCTCTCTCTCTCTCTCTCTCTCTCTCGCTTGCTCTCTCTCTTCTCTCTCTCCTGTCCCTCCTTGCAAATAAATTATAAAAATAAAAATAAAAGAATGACATTGGGCTGGAGATATGGCTCAGTAGTTAAAACTGCTTGCTTTTAAACCTGCTGATACAAGTTCTATCCTCCTCAGAGCCCACATAAAACCAGATGCAAAGTGGCACACATGTCTGTAATCACAACCAGCCTGTGCTAATGGGAGGTGGAGGCAGGAGAATCAGGAAGCTTGCAAGCAGCAGCGACAGCACCAAGAGAGACACTGTCACAATCAGGTTGCTGGAGGGGATAAAAACCCTGATATTCTCTTCTAACTTTCCATACACATGTCACACACGTCCCCATACACACACACACACACACACACACACACACACACACACACACACACACACACACAAATGAATAAATTCTTTTTAAAAATGACTTTGAAGAAGAACAAAATACCATTTGTTGGAAAATAGAAGCAACTGAAGATCATTTTATTAAGTAAAATGTGTCAGACATAGAAGGTAAATATTACATTTCTCTCTTATATTGTGACTCAGAATTCTACATAGATACTCAAAACCATATATGCATGTATACATGCATGTAGGTATGTATATACATACATACATACATACATACATATACCTAAAAGCAGAAAGGAGACTAGGGGAAGGGAAGAGACTAGTGAGAAGGAGAAAGAGGGAAGAGGACTAAAGCAAAATTGCAGGGTAAACATGATCAAAGTACATAAAATACTTGAAAGAGACTGAAAACCAATACTATAGACAATATATAGTGCTGAAAATATGATTAGATGTCCATAGCTATGTGAATTTGTTTCTGAGTCCTGTTGTCTATTGCATTGATTTAAGTGTCTGCTTTTGTGACAATGCCATGCTTGTTTGGTTTCTATGAGTCTGTAATATAATACAAGATCAGGTATTGTGATATCACCAGCACTGTTCTTTCTCCTTAGGATTGCTTTGTCTATTTGAGTTTTCTGTGCTTCCGTACGGATCTTAGGATTTTTTTCTGTTTATGTTTAGAATGCTAACAGAATTTTGCTCAGGATTGCATTGAATCTCCAGTTTTTTCTTCAGTAATATAGCACTTTTTCAAAATAGCAATTCTTCCAATCCACGGGCATGTGATACTTTCCATCTTCTACTATCTTATTCAACTTTATTCTTCAGTGTTTATAGGTATTTTTATCATTATTGTTTGAATCTAATGTAATTTTTCCTGATTTTTTTAGCAAGTTCATAATTAGTATATAGAAAGAGTACTATTTTTTTGCTACCTTGCTGAAAGTGCTTATGGGGGGTCTAAGCATTTTCTGATGGAGTCATAGGGTCTTTAAAGTATAAGATCATATCATCTGCAAATAGGGATGATTTTACTTCTTCATTTTCTATTTGTATCTCTATTTTTCTTTTTTTTGTTGTACTTTTTTCCCCTTTTTTTGCATCTCCATTTTTCTCTTGTCTTATTTCTCTAGCTAAAACAATGTGCCCTTCTGAATAGAAATGGACAGAGTGGGCAATTTTGCCTCATTCCTGAATTTAGAAGAAGTGTTTTCAGGGTTTCCCCCCATTTTAGCATGTTGTTTGGTGTAAGTTTGTCATATATAATCTTTTATGTTCAGGAACAGTCCTTCTACTATTAGTACTGTCATGGATTTTATCATGAAGGAATGTTGAAAGGCCTTTTCTGCATCTATTGGGATGATCATGTGATTTCTGAACTTATATCTATATATGTGCTGCTAACTTTACTGATTTGCATAAGTTTATGTATATTTATATTCTTGGAGTGAAATCAATTTGGTGTGTTGTATGATCTTAATGTTTTAAGATTAGGTTCACAAGAAATTTATTGAGAACATTTGTGCTTATGTTTATCAGGGAAATTGATTGATAGTGTTCCTTTGCTTTAATTTTATGCAGTTTTGGTATCAGGGTAATGCTGGCTTTGTAGAATGTATATGGTAATGGTTCCTTTTCTATTTTAAGAAACAGTTTGAGAAGCATTTGTGTGAGATCTACTTTAAATGTTGGTTGAATCTGTCAGTGAATCCATGTATACATTTCTTTGTTAGGAGGCATTTTATTACTACTTCATTACTTGTTATGGATCTGCTCATGTTGCTTAGATAAAATTGATTTTGGTAGGCCATATTTGTCTAGGAATTTATTCACTTCTAGATTTTCTAACTTTTTGAAAACAAATTTTTAATGTATTACTTAAGGATTCTCTGTATTTTATTGAAATCTGTCATGTGCAGCTTTATTAGTTTGGTACTTCTCTGGTTTTCTTTTGCCTAGTTTTCCTAGGATTGTGTCAATCTTATTTACTTTTTAATGATACTACTCTTCAACTAAGTCTATGAATTTTTATTTTAGTTTCTATCTCATTAATTTCTGCCCTTGTCATTATTATTATTATTACACTGCATATGCATGTATGTCTGGTGTGCATGCATGTATGTATGGATATTCATATGTGTGTAGTCACACGTGTGTGGGTATGGAAAGCACTTTACTCATTGGGCAATTTCCCTGGCCATGTAATTTTTGATGTCTACTGCTTTTGGGGTTTAGCCTCCCTTTTTTTTTCTTTCTAGATCTTCATTATAGCATTAGGTTACCCATATGAGATCTCTCTCAGTTTCAGATATTTTTTATTTATCTATCTATTTGTTTGTTTGAATGTGCCAGGGCATCCTGCCACTGCAAAGAAATGTCAGGTGCCCATTCCACTTTCTGAATCAAGCTTTAGGCTGGCTGGGGAACTGAACCCAAGTCAGCAGGCTTTGTGAGCAAACACCCTCAACCACTGAGCCATCTCCCTAGTCCCCTGTCTGATTTTGTAAAATACTTTATGGGTCTGGAAATGTCCCCTGCCCACTCTGGACACCTGGGCTGGAAGAGTAGGGCTTTTGGGGATGAACTCAAAGGAACCCTTTTTTGTGTATGAGGAGAGTTTCCAGGAAAGGAACACTCATTTTCTTCCACTGTGTGTGTTGTTGGATCTACAGCCATTCTCCTGTGATCATGAGGAGTTCACACTGTGGCAGGAATAGCATTAAGATTGGAAGAATGGTGTACTGTGTGGGCCATGCAGAGCAAAGAATGGACTCACCCCAAGCTACCTCCCCCTGGTCCTTCTTGGTAGGGCATAACAGACTACCAGATATTTTAGATTGCCTTCTGTTATGTCCCCAAACACCAGTAACTGATGCATAAAGAAGAAAAGGAGGAGGAATGAAGGGAGACAAACAGTAGTAGAGAGGCAGGGAAGGAAGAGAGAAAGAGACAGGGAGAGAGAAAGAGAGAGAAAGAGAGAGAGAGAGAGAGAGAGAGAGAGAGAGAGAGAGAGAATGAGGGGCTCTGATTTTTTAATACAAGCACTCATAGCTACAAGCTTTCCTTTAAGATCTGCCTTAGCTGCATTTCAGTGATTCTGATAAGTTTGAGTTTCATCTTCATTTGACTCTGAATTTTTATATTTATTTATTTAGTTAGTTTTTTTCAAGGTAGGAACTCACACTAGCCCAAGCTGATCTGGAATTCACTATATAGTCTCGAATATATATATATATATTCACTCACTATATAGTCACTATAGGCCTCGAATTCTCGGTGATCCTCCTATCTCTTGACTTCTGAGTACTGGGATTAAAGGCATGTGCCACCACACCCTTGCATGTATATGTGTGTATGGGCACACTGGTTTTACAGGTGCATTAGCACATATGTGCACATGCATGTGCCAATCCCAGTGATTATACGATCTCCACCCCCACAAGTCTGGGGTTACAGGTGTGTGTGGCCATACCCAGTTGTTTATGTGGGTTCTGGGGAATAGAACTTGAGGTGAATCAGACCTTTTCAGACCCTCATGCTTGTGTGGCAATTGTTCTTACCAATTAAGCCATCTCCCCAGCCCTTTCACCTTATTTGTTGAGTCAGGGTCTCTGACTAAACTTGGATCTCATTAAATTGGATAGACTAGCTAGCCAATGAGCTTCAGGGATTCTCATGTCTCTGCCTCCTCAGCACTGGGATTATTGGCATGCACCAACATTCATTCGAATTCAGGGGATCTAAACTCATGTTCTCATGTTTGTGTGACAAGTATTTTCCTGATTGAACTGCCCCAAATAACTATTTTTAAAGATAACTCACTTTTTGTGGAGTTCTCCCCCTCTGAAAAGCACATCCTGGTTAACAGAACATTCTTTGCCAATTATACTTGCTATACCTGGAAGCTTATTGTTTTCTGTTTCACTGGGAGGCTCATTGTTTTTGCTTAACTGTAACTTTTGGTAACTGACCTCAGCCCCTGTTTTGATGTTATTGATTAATTGTAACTTCTATTACCTGGCCTATACCTGGTATGATGTAATTGGGGTTTTTGGCTTTATAAACCCTATCCCATCTTTCTTCTGAGTTGAGAGTCCTTGTAGGCATTAGCTCACTCTTGACCACTGGTAATAAAGGACTCTTAAGTGGCTTAAGAAGCATGGTGGTCTGTGATTCTCTCATGGAAAATATAACAAGTCATCTCCACAACCCTGATTCTATGAACTTTTGAAAGTATTCCCTTGTTTCTTCAGTGGTCCACGGTTCAGTTTAGAATGTGTATTTCACACTCCATATATTTTTGTAGTTTCTCTTACTATTGATTTTAACATTATTATAATTATATGAAAAGATGTAAGAAATATCTTGATTCTACTGTTTAAGACTTGCTTTGGGCGCATCGGAGGCGGAGCCCGCCATGCTGGCGCCCCTTGTCAGGATTGCCCCGGCCAGGATCCCAAGCGGCTCTTCAGCACGAACAAAGTTTTATGTGCGGGAGCCACCGATTGCCAAGCCTAACTGGTTGAAAGTTGGGCTGACCTTGGGCACCTAAGCCACCCTGTGGTTCATCCTCATCAATCAACATAATGAAGATGTTTTAGAGTATAAAAGAAGAAATGGACTTGAATGAACTTTTTGGAAATGCTTATATGGTATGTTCCATATAATGATCACAGCAATTCCTCTGGAGCTCCAGTGTGTTGAGTTGGGAATTACATGTGGATGCATATCAAATCATCGTTCTTGTGTGCATCATTAAATGAAAGAAACTGAAAAAAAAAAGACTTGCTTTGTTATTGCTGAAGACCCCTTATGCTTGGGCAAAAGTTTACTGGGAAATCAAGTTGGAGATAAGCTGGAAACCTCCTTCCTGTTAACCACCTAACAGAAGGGTTGAAAATACTATGGCTACATGCAGCCCTATGGGAGAGAGAAGTCATCAATGGTGGTAAACATCAGTGGACCTTGCAAGCCTTAAGATTGTCCAGCCAGGCCAAATGAACCAACTGGTGCAATAGTGGCACGTCTGTTATGGGATAAACCAACTTCTCTCTAATTGGACTGGAGGTCCGCTCCATGAGAGGGAATATATGCCTGGTACTGAAGACCTAGTCAAAAGCATATGCTGGGGGAATTCATGAGCCCTAGGGGAGTAACACCTGCTGTTGTCTGGCTAAATACATATATTATGCCCACCAAATTGCCTTATAAGTACTTTTTTAATGTGTATACCCATATATTAATGCTATTCTCACTTTTGGCCAGAGAAACTTATCTTTTCATATGGTAGTGACCACGGGGATGACTCAAAAGGCACCATAGTGCTGAGAAGTGATAGTGGAGTGTTCAGCACTGATACATCTTTATCACACCTTCCAAGGCTCAGGGACCATTGTGGAAGAGGTGGCGGAAAAATTTTAAGAGCCAAAGGAAGGGTAGGACATGCAATGCAATATTCCAGACACAAAATGGCCTCGATATTCATGACCTCACATTGCCTGACAATACCTACAAAAGACCTTCATAATAGGAGGAAAAGATGATGACATCCAAACAAAATAGAGACTAATTGAGCCCTAGGGGGAGGGGATATGATGGAGGGTGTATTTGAGAGGGGTACAGTGGGGGTAAGGAGGGGATTATCATGTTTTATTGTTTATAATTATGGAAGCTGTCGATAAAAAGTTAAAAAAAAGACTTGCTTTGTGACCTACAATTACAGGTGTACACCACTACATCTGGCCCAGAGTTCTTGAATACTGTGGTTAAACTTATTTTTATTGCTATTTGTATGTAGAATTTCATTGCCCTTGTCCTCTATACTTCTATACTTCTGCTTCTCTATTGGAATCTTTCCACACTATTTTTTTGATTAATCAGGGGTCATCTCTAACATTTCTTTTAAAAAATTAATTTCTTTGCTGAATTTGATTTCCATGTTGCAGATCTTTTCATCCTTATTGCAGACATTATTTTGCTGAATTTTCCTCAATGCTAGGGATGTTTCTTTCTAAGTCCTATATTGACTTCATCTGCTTTCAGGTCATTGATACATTGTAAGAGTAAACTTTTGAGATAGTTATCTTGCATTTTACCACCTTCAGTATGCTTGGTAGTTACAGAATTTTGGGGTTTTTTTTTTGGAAGAATCTTATTGTCTTAATCTTTCATGCTTTGTTTGTGTGTTGTGAATCTTGGATATATCTCCCAGGTTAATTGGGTGAACTTATTATTGAGCAGTTTATATTTGAGCTTAATTTCCAATACCATTCAGGGAATAGAAAACAAACTACTATAATAGTGACAACATCAAACTGTGCCATGTATGGAAATGCATTAAGAATTAATTAAATTCAGATGTGGTATCAGACACCTTTAATGTAAGCATTCAGAAGGCAGAGGTAGGAGAATTACTGTGAATTCCAGGCCAGCCTGGGACTACAGAGTGAGTTCAAGTTCAGCCTTGGCTAGAGTGAGACCATACCTCGAACAAACAAATGAATGAAGATTAAATCCCACTAATATGTAACAAGTAACTGTACATGATAAAATGGTAAAATGAGGGCTGGAGAGATTTCTCAGTGGTTAAGGCCCTTGTCTGCAAAGCCTGATGACCTGAATTCAATTTCCCAGTACCCACATAAAAGCCAGATGTACAAAGTGGCACATG
>PVHP010045515.1:0-13663 GCA_004024765.1 Zapus hudsonius | reverse complement strand
AGAAAGAAAGAAAGAAAGAAAGAAAGAAAGAAAGAAAGAAAGAAAGAAAGAAAGAAAGAAAGAAAGAAAGAAAGAAAGACTATGGCTAGGGGAAGGTAAACACCCCCTCCAGGGGGAAACTACTGTTATACTTTAGTTAAATGGATATTATTGTGCCCATCAAATTGTCCTCTAAGAATTTATGCATATCTCCACAGACTAGTACTGCTCTCACTTTGGTTAGAGAGGCTTCACTTTTTTGGATGGTGGTAACTACTAGGCATATTCAAAATGTGTCAATGTGCTAAGAAAATGTGGCAGTTGAGTGTTTAGCAATACATTCGACATCTATCTTACTATCACCCTCTCTGAGGCTCAGGAACCATTATCAAAAAAAGTGTGGAAAGAATCTAAGAGCCAAAGGACAGGGAAGAGTACTTTGGAGCACTGTCTTCCAGACATAAAATGGCAGTTGCA
Organism: Zapus hudsonius; assembly: GCA_004024765.1. Lineage (NCBI taxonomy): Eukaryota > Metazoa > Chordata > Mammalia > Rodentia > Dipodidae > Zapus > Zapus hudsonius. The sequence continues at coordinate 13,207 of PVHP010045515.1, read as the reverse complement.
TTCATGACCTCCTAGACACTGTTGTTACTGGCATAAAACCTGCACAAAATTGGGCCCATCAACATGTTGTCATTGATGATGGAGGAAGGCAAAGAAATTGACATCAAAATAGAAGAAGGACTAGTTTGAAAAAAAGAGGGGTTTGGGCTGGAGAGATGGCTCAGCGGTTAAGGCACTTATCTCCAGTGCCTAAGGACCCGGGTTCAATTCCCCAGGACCCACATAGGCCAGATGCACAAGGTGACACCTGTGTCTGGATTTCCTCTCTCTCTCTCTCTCTCTCTCTCTCTCTCTCTCTCTCTTTCTCTCTCTCTCTCTCTGTATGTATCTCTCTGCTTGCAAATAAATAAATAAATAAATAAATAAATAAATAAATAAATAAATAAATAAATAAATAAATGAGGGGTTTCCATAGAGGGAGATGGGGAGCATGAAACACGATGTTGATGAGAGGAGATTATGATTAGGGTACATTGAGTATATGTATGGAGGTTGTCAATAAAAATTTCAAAAACTAATAAAAAGAAAATGGAGCATGTGTTGGCTCACACCTTTAATCCAAGCCCTCAGGAGGTTAAGGTAAGAGAATCACTTTGAGTAGGAGGCCAGCCTGGGTTAGTGTGAGACCCTGCCTCAAAGACAAAAGAAATGAATCAATAAAGAAATATTTTAAAAGAAAATGGAAGATTTCACATGGTTCTCTGACCTATGAAATAAAAGCTACTGTGGTGTTAAAGGCCAGATGGAGCCATTAGCACTGCTTACCTATAGTAATAGCAAATCAACTTGTCCTTAGGTACCTTGAACACCAGGACATGACACCATTTCTTTGCATCCATGATTCTGATTGAGCAAGAAATAAAAACTAATCTGCACACACTGGCAATACACTTACAAGATGAAACTTGGAAAATCATTTGTAAACGAAATCAGGGACTTTAAAATGAGTGAAATTATTAGTGATCATGTGGTCTGAAGTATTTCAAGATAATATTTTTAAAGTATACAAATACTTACATTTTGACATTTTTACCACAGCAACAAGTTGTGTAACACCTCCTAGTGATAGACAGGGTGTTATTTTATTTTGAGGGTTCATATATAAACCCCAAACATAAGTTCTTGACTGTTTTGCTTAAAGAATTAAAATAAAACAAGACTGAAGGATAATTATTTAATTACCATATTTATTCAGAAGTCAAGAGAGGGAAGGAAAGTCTGTTGAACAAGAAAGGGGGAATAAATACACCTATATGCTCTAAGGGTTCATGTAAAGATTCATGGGCCTAGAGGAAGGGTCCATGTAGGAGCATAGGGAAAACAAAAATATCCTTTCCCACCTTCCCACCATGGCAGCACCCTAGAGGCCCTTGTACTTCTTTGAATAATTTGAAAGCCCCTTCATATTCTGAAGATAATACAAGAATGGTTCAATATTTTTTAGAAATGAAGAAATAGAACTCAGTCTTGATTAATCCATACCTCAAAAATCATGCTTCTGGAGATAATAAAATTGAATGAATAAAGTCAGTGTCAAAAAGACACATGTCACATACTTTCTTTCATATATGCATATTAAAACATTATAGATACATAAAATCTTACAAGAACTGATGACATGCATGTAGAAATGAAGGCGTTTGGGATTCAGAAAGGAGAGTAGGAGGGGTTGGGGATAAAGGGGAGGGTAGTGGAGTATGGGAGTGGACATACTCAAAGTATATAGTAGCATGAAAATAACTATATAACCCTGTATAATTTTAAAAATTGACATGTCCAGAAAGATAGTGTCATGGTTTGAACCTGATGCCCCCCACAAACAAATGAATGTATTCTCAGTGATCCATCCTCACCTAATGGCAGTTTGGGTTTTACAACCTCGCTGGAGCTGTGTTGTTGGGTGCGGGATTATGGAGGTTATAAAGCCAGCTTCCCCTTGACAGTGTTTGGCACACCTTCCTGCCATTGTTTGCAGTTCTGTGGTGAACGTGATGTCCACCCCTCTGCTCATGCCTGCCAGGATAGAGTCTCCCCTCAAGTACTTAAGCCTAATAAACCCATTCCTCCATAAGCCACTTTTGCTTGGGTTCTTTCTGCACAGCAATTAGAATGCTGACTGCAACACTTTTGGTACCAGGATATAGGGTCATCTGTTGCTGCTAGAACCCTGATCTTGTGGCTTGGCCTTTTGGAAGTGATCTGCAGGAGTAATGTGGAAGGATTTTAAATCTCAGCCTAAGAGGCACCTTTGAAGTGCTGGGAGTACAGCTTGAAGGACCATTCTGGTCAGAGTTGAAAGACCTGAATGAAGTAAGAACTATGGACTGTGAGTTTTGGCTTAAGAGGGTGAGAACTTTGTCAGGACGGTGCCAGAAGCAGTTTGTGTGAGAGGCTTGCTGCATTCTGTCTGCCTGTGTCTTGGGAATTTGTGCAGGGTTTCTTTACATAAAGATGGATTGGTATTAGCAGATGGAGATGGCACAGAAAGATCTTTGGACCAAAACTGCTGTCCGTTCAGCTGCAATTGTTTGAGACACGACAACCATTGAGATTGGGCCAGCTGGTCTGCATTGGAACATCAGGAAGAATGTGCACTCTTTGAAGTAAGGGGCCTGAATGCTTTGATCCCCCTGGATTAACAAGTTGGTAGCCCACCTGGTTCTGTGGAATGGAGATTGGTTAGAAAAAGAGGGTCATTGGATTTGCAATACAGTTTTGTTTTTGAAAAATGGCCATTGGCAGTGTGAAGCAGGTATGTTAGATTGCCTGCATAGAGGCTGATGGGGCCATAAGGATGAAATGTGGGTTTCAGTGGAGACCCAATGAATTCCAGGACTATAGATGGCTGCCAAGGCGAGCTTCCAGCACAGGATAAAGTTTTCTTGGAGGGGCAGAATTGACTCTCCAAGAGACTTGTTCAAATGCAGGATTATTGAATTTGGGAGTTCAAAAATGAGGTTTCCCTGCTTGTTTTAAATCTTGTATTGGTTCAATCTGTTTTTGCTATGCCTCATGTTTTGCAGTGTGGATGTTCTGTGCCATTATGGGTTTATTTTATGGTATTATGGCTCAGTTGAAGGCTGTGGGGACTTAAGATTTGAACTGAACACATTGTATTTACATCATGTATGATTATTAGTTTGTGGGGGCCAGGGGTGTACTGTCATGGTTTGATCCAGGTTTCCCCCACAAAGGAATAAATGTGTTCTGAATGATCCATCCCCAGCTGATGGCAGTTTGGGTATTAGAATTTCACTAGAGCTGTATTGTCAGGGGTGGATTTATGAGGTTATAAGCCAGCTTCCCCTTGCCAGTGTTTGGCACATCTTCCTGCCACTGTTTGTAGTGCTGTGGTGGAGGTGATGTCCACTCCTCTGCTCATGCCATCATTTTCCCTGCCATGATAGAGTCTCCCCTGGAGTCTGTAAGCCTAATAAACCCATTCCTCCAATTCCTTTTGGAGGAATGGGTTTATTAGTCTTTGTTTGGGTTCTTTCTGTGCAACAACTAGAAAGCTGACTGCAACACAAAGAGCACTGGGAGCAGGAAGAGGAATGAAGAATTTCCACTATTTTTAAATAATTTACTGATCTATTCAAGATCACTTAAAACTTAGTTTATTACTTTTCAAAATATATTCCTTGAAATATTGTTCTAGGAAGTCTTGATTGTTGTGAGAAAAAAAATCAAATGAAACAATTCTAGTACTCTTTCACACCTTTGGTGATTTGACATGCACAGCTGGCTGCCTGCACAAAAGGATGCCAAATTCCTGAGAAATCTGCTGCAAAGAGACCAGTTTAACTATGATTAGGTTTTTGCATTTTAAATTGAACACGCTTATCTCCCCAGTCATCTCTAGTCCCATTCCAAAACTTGAACTTGAGATTGAGAAATTATTGCATTCAGATAGCAACAGAGAAAAAATAATCACAACCACAGATTTCAAAAATTATGGGGCATGATTAAGAGTCAAGTCCTATCATACTTTGATTTAGAATAAGGAGCTAAGTTATAGTCTAAACATATAGAACATCTTTTCCATGAAAGTATAGAAGAAAATTGTCCAAACTTAGGGGAAATTATGGATATGACAGTGCAAGGGGACATGACAAGAAAAGAATCTGCTCATGTCATGTTAGAATTAGCGGATTGGAAGGGGAGGGCAGCAGGGAATTGGGGATAACAACTCATTGTTTGCCAACTAAATATTGTAACTCATTATGGACAATAAAAAAACAAGCAAACAAACTGAAAAAAAAAGAAGTAGAATAGTGAGAATGCAGAACAAAGAAAGAAATCTGAAAACTCCAAAAGTATAAAGTTACTTACATTGGGAAATCAATCAGAATATGAGGAGACTTTTCAGCTGAATTTTTCAATGGCTAAGAGATCATAGATCGATATATTTCAGGTCCTGCAAGAAAGTAACTGTCAACAGGATTATTATGTTCATCCAGTCATCCTTTAAAATTACTGGAGAAATAAAGGTCTTTCTTGCTGCAGGATTCCACACTTGCTGTGCTTGTTTGAATGTCAAATGTCACCCATAACCTTGTGTTTGAATGCTTCATCCCCAGTCAGTGATACTGTTTGGATGAGCTATGAAACCTTTAGCAAATAGTGCCTTGGAGAAAGAATTGTGCCACTGGGGGGTGGGACTTGAGTTGTTCCAGGCAAGCCCTGCTTGGGTTGACTAATTCCTTTCTGCTGATGTGAAAATGTGACACAAGCTTCCTGCTCAGGCTTGACATGGTTTCCTCACAGTGATAGGTACTTCCCCTGAGAATTGTAAGCGAAAACAATCTCTTTCCTTCCCTAAGCTTCTTCTGGTCAGGTATTTTGTTCCAGCAACAAGAAATGAACTAAAGCAAGTTATTATCATTAAACCAACATTATAGAAGGCAGTTAAAGGAATACCAATCACAGAAGATGAAGAAATATATGCAGATATATGGGAGCTTGCGAGAGAAAAAATCTCACTAGAAGAGAAAAAGAAGAGAATTTAGAAGGTAGCAAACATTTTCAACCCAATGAAATCACATACTTTCAACATGAATAAGAGAAAGTATTACATAGCTTGCAAGGCTAATTTTAAATGGTAATAGCCTTAACTCTCCAATTGAGTGGATTAAAAACCAAGGTTCAGTTGCCTCCCATGTCCAGATCATGGAATATTCAGCCTGATTGTTACTTCCTATCATCAGTTCATGTGAGAACAAGCTCACCCAAACTGCTTAACCACCTTCCACAATTGCATAACCCCAATATTTTTACATAAATCTACCCATGAGTCTATCTGTATAGTCTGCTTTTATTTTATCATTGCATCACTGCTTGTCGAGCTGTATAATTTTCCTCTGTGCTATTGCTTGTACACTGTCTGTGTTGAAATTCAGCTTCTTTGCTAATTAAAATTGCCTCCAAAGAAACCTCCAGGCACAGATGGCTTCACTGAGTATTCCAACAGACTTTTCAGAAACACATAAGTTTACCAGTTTAAATAAAACTTTTCATGAAATAAAAAAAGTTCAATGTTTCTCAATCAAGCAAGAACACATTGTATAGACCATGAGAAATGCCTTTTCATCTTAATATTTTGAGAAAATGGTACAATGTGGCTTCTATGCAAGAATAAAAACTTAACAATACAACTAGAAGTTTCCCTAACATTAATAAACTTGTGAAAGTTAATAAAATGCTTTATTTGTAAATTTTTTTGTATATGGTGTGTGTGTATGTGTGTGTGTAGGCTAGAGGGTGACATTGCCTATCTTTCTCAGTTGCTCTCTACCTTATATATTTTTTTAATATTTTTATTTATTTATTTCCAAGCAGAGAGAGTGGAAGAGAATGGGAGTGCCAAGGCCTTTAGCCACTAGAAATGAACTCCAGATGCACACACCATTTAGTGGAACTGGCTTTACGTGAGTACTGGGAAATCAAACCCTGGCCCTTAGGCTTTTCAGGCAAGTGCCTTAACCACTGATACATTTCTCCAGCTCTCCACCTTGTTTTTTGAGATGGAGTCTCTTACTGACTCTAGTACTTACTTTGGCTAGACTAGTTAGCCAGCAAGCCCCATGGATCCTCATGTCTCCACCTCCCTAGTACTGGGACTACAGGTGTGCACTGGCACACATATCTTTTATATAGATGATGGAGATCCAAATTCTGGTTCTCATGCTTATGTAGCAAACACTTTACCAACTAAGCCATCTTTCAAGCACAAGATATTTTATTTTTTATGTATGTAAAGTCAAATCTCTTTCTACACAAAATATTTGCCCATAAATAAAAACACAGCAATATTGCTAAATTTAAACCTTTGTATAAACATCAAAGGAAAACTTTGAATTACTTTTTCTTTAATGCTTTCAAGCACAAAATGTGTAACCTGGACACAACAGCACTACAAGGACTGTCTTATGAGCCCCAAACAATTATATTAGAAGACATTCACATAACAGCTATCTTTATGATATTTGTATTTATATACACAAACAAGTGTAGTAATTCTGCTTTTCTGGGTGAAGGCTGACTGATACAGATTTTGGCATTAAGAGATATTTCCAAATGAACAGAATTTTAATTTATTTTACTCTGGTTATGAAACCATGTTAAATTTTGATTTTTATATTAAGTTTTGGATGCATACAAAGAAATTTGTTTCATTGTGACATTTTCCTGCATATGTGATTATATTTTGTTTTTATTCACTCTCCACTGCCTTCCCCTTTCCTCTTGTTGATCCTTCCCCCTTCACCAAATACTCCCCTTTTGCTTTCCTGTCATTGTATACTTCATTTCCCTGTCTTGGGAACAGAATTTTAAATTATGCTCTCCTTAAATTCATTCTGAGTTTCCTGGACTAGGTCTTTAATCTGGTTGAATTTATAGACTTTCATGACTCTATCTGTAAAGTTCTACCTGTAAAGTGGGCACTGGAAGTCCTTGGCACACAATGGCAGAAAGAAGAGTTATTCAAATTCCCACCTTTTGATAGCTGTGATCAAGCAATCAAGTGCTATATAAAAGAGAAGTCTGTGAATCAAATGAAACCTTAGTATAATTTAGTCAAAATGGAGAACTACGTGGTTGATGTGTTCTTTTTAAAAAAGCTGGAGAACTTAAGGACATAAAATGATTTCAGGACCATAAAGGTCCTGCTCAGAGTCCAAATAAAGACCAAAGAACCTGAAAACTTATTTAACTGGGTTTTGAGGAACCATTATTTCCTGTAGCCACCAGGCCAATATTTGGGAAAATAAGATTCACAGTTTAGAAAAAAAGTAAGCAAAGTGTTTTATAAAATGCAAAGGAGGGCTGGGGAGATTGCTCAGTGGGTATAGTGTTTGCTACACAAGCATGAGGAACTGAGTGCAAATCCCCAGCAACCACATAAAATGTAGGTCATAGTAGTGCATCCCTCCCTCTGCTGGGGAGACAGAGACAGGAAGATCTCCAAGGCTTGCTGAATAGCTTGTTTATCTCAATTGGTGAACTCCAGGTTGAAATAAGAGAAACTGTTTTTAAAATTGGGGGGGGGGGAGATGTACAACATGGACCTCTAGCCTCCACACTCATATGTAATCACTCATATGCATTTGAAATCACATATATACATGCATGCACAGCACACACACACACAACCAAACAATAACAACAAAAAGATGTGACTGGGCATGGTGGCATATGCCTTTAATCCCAGCACTCAGGAGACTGAGGTAAGAGGATCACCGTGAGATCAAGGCCACCTGAGACTACATAGTGATTCAGATCAACGTGGGCTAGAGCAAGACTCAACCTCAAAACAATAAAAATAAAAAGATGCAGAGATTCAATGAGACAATGGGTAGGAGATCCCTTAGCTGGGTAAGGTTTTCTCTTCAGACCACATTTCCCTCTCCTTTTCTTCAAAACCTTATTGGAACTTGGTTCATGACTTCCTTGGGTAGCACACACACACAGACACACACATATATATTACAAATAAACATATTTATTTTCTGAATTATATGAACTGAAGAAATAAAGAGGTACTAAAGAGATCTCTCTTTAGAATTTAGAATACCATGTGAAAAGGACGGGTTATTAAAAAATTAAAGAAGGCTATATAAAAGGGAAGGCAATTTCTCTCCCTTGGCCTCTGCCTGTTTGCTATTGCTGTTCTCTATGTGTGTGGTGTTGGTGATGACCTCAATCTCTCTCTCTCTCTCTCTGTCTCTCTCTCTGTCTCTCTCTCTCTCTCTCTCTCTCTCTCTCTCTCTCTCTCTCTCTGCTTGGACCTGTGAAAGGGGTCTTTCACTATTATGGAAATTCCCCTGGATCTGTAGCCTCAGTAAATCCTTTCCTGTCATTACTATGTCTGGTTTGGAGATTCATCCTAGAAGCATGTGGCTGACTATGATATTTTCAAACAGCCATTGGTATTGTATTTTATATGGGAAAGGATTAAAAAACTTGAGAATTGGGATGGAATTAGATATTTTCTAACAGAGGGTCACTACTGAGCTCAGAGATTTTACCATGAGTTGTATGACTTTCCCAGGGAGGTATAAAAGCATTGTCTGCCTCTGAATAGAGATGGGGCCAACACACCAAAGAATACCTCCAGTGAAGTACAGTTGGACAAGTAAATGAGTTAGTTAGAGGTTATTTATATTATGGGAAGCTGCACTTAACAGAGTTGTTATTGCTACAAACCACCCCCCAGGCCCCAGCTTGGTAGAGGCAATTTCACCTGCTCTCTACCTTATTTTTTGAGAAAAGGTATCTCACTTGAACCTGGAGTTCACTGATTGGGCTAGACAAAATAGCTAGGAAGCCCTGAAAACCTTCCAATGTCTTCCTTCCCAAGGCTGGAATTATAGGCATGTGCCACTATGTCTACAATTTTACATGGTTGCTGGTGATCCAAACTCAGGTGCTAATTTACCCAAGGAGCCATCTTACAAGCCCTTTTTTATTTTATTTTGAGAAAAGCTCTTACTAAATTGAGTAGGCTTGCCTTGATCTCTCTCTTTAGTCCAGGTAGACTTTCAGCTTTTGAGACTCCTGCCTTGTGGTATGTATTTATGTATGGATTAATATTTATGTATGTGTTTTCTCATTACCACCAAAAATTCATCTTAGAACCAAGACTACCACACACTCTCTTTAATGTGTTATATAAAGGAAAGTCTCATCTTGGCACTGAGGTCCCCAGAAAGTTAAGCACTGTTGTAGACAGCTCCACATTCCTGGGATGAACATTTAAACCAGACCCAGTTTAGAGGAGGAAGGGTTTTATTTCAAGCTTACAGATCCTGGCAGGGGAGGGGATCCATCAATGGCAGAAGAAACTGTTTCTATACATCCAAGCAGAGAGAAACAACCAAACAGCCCATAAAAGCCAAAACAACAAGTACAAACCAGCAAGCAAGCAGCAGGGGCCCAGGCAGAACTCAAATCTCACTGCATGTTGGAATATAGATAGATGACACCTTAGGGCTGGACTCCAGGATCTGCCCCCCAGGGACACTTCCTCCATCCAGATGGCTGGAGATCCAAGTTACAGGCTCTAATAAAATACCTGAGCCTTTGGGTACATACATTCAAACTACCACAGGCACATTCTAGGGTACGATTGTTTGGATAGGAGAATTCACCACATACTCAAGAATTTTATTTCTTATGGGTTGCCATAATTGTCACTACTGATGGCAGCATGAGGTACCCCTCAACTCTGGCCTCTAGCAATAGTAATCTGTGGGTACAGACAAGTGCTTAGATTGTGTGTTAGTTAATCTTGTTGGTTACCTTGTTAGGGTTTAGAATCACCATGGAAACAAATTTCTAGGCATGTGTATGAGGGAATTTCTAGATTAGGTTAATTAAGAAAGACCCACCCTACATGGATGATATCATCTCATGGGTTGTGGTCCTGGACTTAATATAAAGGGGAGTGAAAGTGGAGCTTCAGCATTCTTCACTCTGCTTCCTAACAGGATTGAAAGTGACCATTTACCTCATTCTCCAGCAACCATGGCTTTCCCACTGCTACGGACTGTATCCCTTGGAATTATAAGCCAAAATAAGCCCTCTCATTATTATGCTGTTTCTCATTAGGTATTTGATTACAATAACCAGAAGAGTAACTAATACAGATCCACTTAAAAATGGTAGTAGAGGCCTGGTGTGGTGGCACATGCCTTTAATCCCAGCACATGGGAGGCAGAGGTAAGAGGACTGTCATGAGTTCAAGGCCACCCTGAGACTACATAGTGAATTTCATGTTAGCCTGGGCTAGAAAGAGAGACCTTTTCTCAAAAAAAAATGGTAGTGGCTTCTCTGCTGGGGCCTATGACTGGCTCAGGCAAATTTTCTGTCCTGGTTTACCATACCAGGCATAGGTCCCATCCAATAAAGTAGGCCTAAGATTCAACCAGAATGTAGTTGGTTGCATCCATACTAATTGCACCACTATCACACCAGTGGGCACTTCCTGCATGACATGTGTCTAATGTAACCTAGTAGGACTGTTAGTAACAGTTCTCTCCCAGTAGCTTGTGTAGTGACTCCCTGGCACTACAAGTGCTAGCAATTAGAAGGAAGTTTCCTGTTCAATTTCAGCTTGATTTTTCTATCTTATATCTAGGGTATGTACCAAGAGTAAGGACTTACTCTTCAGTTTTGGCATGCAACCAACTGAAGTAATAGTAGTCTATATGGTATGGAGGTCTTAGCTGCTTCCTTAGCCAACAACTCAGATGGGCCACCCCTGGCCCTGAAATGTTTATTTAAAAACCATATGGATTTTTTTAAGCATCTTTATTTACCCCTGCAGGTAGTCTTTATTTAAATTCTTTAGCTATTATTTTAGCAATTTTTTAAAAAAAAAACAAACTAATCTCTGTTGAATTATGAGACAAGCAGAAATGTACCTGGAATACTTGACTTTGTGCTGCCTGTCACCACAAACCTCAATGAACAGAGACGGGAATTAAATCTTTAAATTGTGCTTCATTCAGAGATTTGATGAGCTGGGAAGATAGCAGATTAACATGTTTTTTAAAACCTGCCCTACATCTCATCTCCAGCCATCAGGTTTTAAACAAAAGCAGTTGATAGGAGCTGGGAAGTTAGCTCAGTAGATGAAACATTTCCCACACAAGCATGAGGACTGGAGTTCAAATCCTTAGCATGTTTCTAAGTGCTGGTTGATGTGGCAGCTCACCTGTAATCCCAGCACTTGGGAAGTGGAGACAGGAGATTCCTGGGGACAGTTGGCTACCTACACTAGCCAGTTGTCAAACTCTAAGTCCAAATGAAAGACCTTGCCTGAGTAAGTAAAAGGAAAAGCAGTGAAGGAATACATTCAACATCAACATCTGGCCTTCACACCCACCTGCACACACATGTATACTCACTCACATTTACACTCACATATACATACATACACACATGTGCACCCACAACACACACATAAAAAGAGAGAGCCAACACCCATCAAAATCTCTCTTAATTAACTATGCTTATTCCCTTTAACCCATGTTGTTCTCACTCTGTTGGAGAATCTGTTTTTGTTTTTGTTTTTGTTTGTTTGTTTGTTTGTTTGTTTTGTCTTCTAAAGAAGGCAGAGAAAAACAGGGAGAACCAAAATCCATCAACATGATGTAGAAAGACATCTGACTTCTATCATGAAATAAGCCACCTCTTACACATCAGCCAGCATCCAGGTAAAACCACAGAGGAAATGGTGAGTTAAGCATGAGTACTGTTCTCACTGCTAGCCTGACAACCTATACCAGGGAGATGGTGATAGATACTGAGGACACTCAAAACATATCAAGAAATTCAGAAGTTACTGAAAGCTCAACACTAAAGTAGACTTATAATACACCCACCAAGGCACAGGGAACATTGTGGAAGAGGGTGCACAAAGATTGTAAGAGCCACAGTGTGGGAAGGAATATCCAGAGGCATTGTCCTCTCCTCAAAATGACTGACTGCTCTCTCACAACTCATAACCCATAACCCCATTGTGAATATCAGTAATCCCACTGAGGAGAGCCCTCAGGGGATCAGGGACAGGGAGGAGGGGAACAGAACCAATACATGATTTTTCCATACAACAAAGTTTCTAATTAATAAAAATTAAAATTAGGGGCTGGAGAGATGGCTCAGTGGTTAAGGCACCTGCCTGCAAAACCTAACAACCCAAGTTTGATTCCCTAGTACCCTCATAAAGACAGATGCACAAAAGGGACACATCTTTTGGAGTTTGTTTGCAGCAGCTGGGGGCTCTGGCATGCCCATTTTCTCTCTGAAACACACACACACTCTCTCTCCCTCTGTCTCTCTGGTTCTCTCTGCTTGCAAATAAATTTAAAAAATTTAAAAAGAGAGACAGCTAGTCTTTCTGAAGCTAAGTCTTGCAGTAATGTTTATGCTTCTCTCTCTCTCTCTCTCTCTCTCTCTCTCTCTCTCTCTCTCTCTCTGTGTGTGTGTGTGTGTGTGTGTGTGTGTGTGTGTGTGTTGAGGTAGTGTCTTACCCTAGCCTAGGCTGACCTGAAATTCACTATATAGTCTCAGTGTGGCCTCGAACTCACAGTGATCCTCCTACCTCTGCCTCCCAAGTGCTGGGATTAAAGGCATGTGCCACCATGCCCGACATGTTTATGCTTCGCTTGTTAGCATCCTTGCACTCATTCTCTGGTTATCTGAGATCAGGCACTTCTTCAAATTCCAAATCTAGGCAGTGTCTGCCAGGATAAACCTGGTACTCCTCCAGGTATCTGAGCTGGGGTGAGATTAACTCAGAACAAACAGACCAGTAACAGTGTGGTATGTGTGGGATAAGCTATTCTAACATGTATGTACAGATTCCTTTCTCCACTATGGTATACAAATATTTCTTACAATACAGAAAATCAAAGTTCCCCTACCTGTCCCTCCTGTTCCCTATCAAAAGTATCATTATATTTGGTTGTTCACAGCACAATTTTTTATTTTATTTTTTTTATCTTTTTTAAAATTTATTGTCCATAATGAGTTACAACATTTAGTGGGCAAACAATGAGTTGTTATCCCCAATTCCCCACTGCCCTCCCCTCCCCCCTCCACTGGATAACCTCCTCCATGGGTCGTCTGGATCAGTCCTTGTGACAGGGGACCATGGATAGCCTAGTATTCAGCCAGGTTCTCCTGGCCATGCCTCTGGATA
>PVHP010045514.1:0-13687 GCA_004024765.1 Zapus hudsonius | reverse complement strand
AAAAATTCCTTTTGGGATTTTGAAGAAGATTTGTGATGGTTAAATTTGTCAATTTGAGCTAATCCAGAGTAATCCTGGGTGGGCCTTCCATAAGGAGACTAATATAAGGAAGTTTAGGGGGAAGGCTCTTCCTTCCTCCCCTGGCTGCTGGTGCTTGTTCGTGACTTGCACTCGCATCCTGCTCTCCTACCCTTCCTGGACATCGGAACCCAGTTTCCTCAGCCTCACATTGTGGACTGTCAGCCACCGCTCCCCAGGGAACCATCCGGCCTTCTGGGCTGGATTGGGACTGCTGAGACATCCAGCCACGTGAACTGAACAGCTACTGGTTCCTTCAGCTGTGGGCCTAAAGACTGCTATTGTTGGACTGTCGTAAGCTACCCCAATAAATTCCCTTTTATTATACTCCATTCTATCAACTTTGTTTCCTCTAGAGAACCCTGACTAATACAGGTGGGGTCTTGCAACCTTTCCCCAGACTTAATGGCTTCCTGAGTCTCTGGAATTTCCTTCCTGCACTGCCCACATAGGACACATTCTTAGAGCTTCCTTACATTCTGCCCCCTACTGAGAGGCTGCCTTCCTGTAAACATCCTCAGAGACCCACCCAAGATTACTTGAAAGGTCAAGTTGACATCAAAACTTAACCATCAGTCACTGAAATTCAAGGCATCCAAGCAGTTTTAATGTCAACATTCTCTTTTTATTAAGAACCATGATTCCCAAACTATGCTCCAATGAACCCCAGACCAAGGTACTCTCGCTAAAGAACCAAATAGTAGTGGCTGTGAAAATTCCCTTAAATCTCTTAATCTTACCACTTGGATATACTAGAGTCTATCAAGGTAGAGTTTGAACAGTCATAAACAGGTTTTAATATTAATGCCTCAGTTGTTTTTATTTAAATATTCACATTCTTTTGTGGTATCTTGCTAAAGGGGCATGGAGGATAAAGGGTTTTGCTGAGTCTGGCAAGCTTCTGGGACTATCTCCTTCTGATAAGGAAGTTGAGGCAAAGTCTGGGGACCCCTATAAATCTCAGCAATCCTGGACACTCCATCCCCCAGGCAGGCCACGACTGTGCTCTGAGATAAGCAGGTAATTCAAGGCCTAAACTTAGTCCAGCTGCAGGGGCTGGAGAGATGGCTCAGTGGTTAAGGCACTTGTGTCCAGTGCCTAAGGCCCCAGTTCAGTTCCCCAGTACCCACATAAGCCAGAGCCACAAGGTGGGTGGCCCTGGTGTTCTCTCTCTCTCTCTCTCTCTCTCTCTCTCTCTGTCTCTCTCTCTGTATCTCTCTGCTTGAAAAATGAATAAATAAAAAATATTTTAAAGAAATAATAAAAATCTTAGTCCAGCTGCAATAATAAACCTAAACAATAAGGTTACATTTCCTCTGCTGACATCACCATTCTATACATGTCTGTATACATGTATAGAGTCACATAGGCCCCTCAATTTATCTATGCAAAATAGGTATCCAAAGGATACTGGCCCCTACCAATCAAACGCATGAGATGTCCACAGATCTTGCCCCTACCAATCCCCTTGCTGTCTATGCTCTTACCTCTGACTTTTTCTCTATATAAACTGCTATCTATACAATAAACGAAAACTGCCCACTGCTGCGTTTTCCTGAGAGTCTCATCTTTCATTGGCTCACAGCTATTCCAAGCCTCTGCTCACCCAGCTCCGTGGACGAACAGGGAGTTGATGCATGCTGCAACTTCCCCACTAACCCACGGACCCACATTCTTTAAAATTGGAAAGGAGCTGGGCACGATGGTGGATGCCTTGGGAAGCAGAAGTAGAAGGGTTGCTGTGAGTTCAAGGCCACCCTGAGACTACATGGTGAATTCTAGGTCAGCCTGGGCTAGAGAGACCCTAGGTCAGAAAAGCACAAAAGACAAAAGTTGAAAGGGAGTAATTAGAAAAGTTTTATTCCTACTCTGTCTCCCAACATCCAGAGCTACTCCCCATTGGTGAAAGCCAACTGTATCAGTTTCTTATCTATTTGTACACTTAGTTAAGGTTTAAATAAACTCACATTTCATGAGCTAGGCATGGTGGCAAATATCTTTGATCTCAGCATTCAGAGACTGGAGCAGGAGGATTGAGAATTTGAGGCCAGCTTTTGCAACATCCTGAAAGTATCTCCAAAAACAGTCAAACATGCCTCACCTGGTGGCACACACCTTTAATCCCAGCACTTGGGAGCAAGAGGTAGGTGGATTGCTGCGAGTTCGAGGCCAGCCTGAGACCACATAGTGAATTCCAGCTCAGCCTGGGCTAGAGCAAGACCCTACCTTGAAAAACAAAACAAAACAAAAAAATCAAAGTAAAAAGCATAACTTACAGGTATTTAGCAGAAAACATTTGAAAACCACTGCTCTTAAAATTCAGTATATGTTGTGGTTAGCATTCTAGTTGCTAGAGAGAGAGAGAGAGAGAGAGAGAGAGAGAGAGAGAGAGAGAGAGAGAGCACACCAGGGCCGCCACCTTGTGGGTCTGGCTTATGTGGGTCCTGGGGAATTGAACCCGGAGCCTTAGGCACTGGAGGCAAGTGCCTTAACCGCTGAGCCATCTCTCCAGCCCCAGATTTTGCTATAGTTTTAATCAGAAAGTGGTCAGGAATTAAGCACACAAGGTGGGTGTATGTGCACATGGACCCAAGGGTGTGTGCATGTGTGTATATGGTATATCCACAGTGCTTCACAACCTCATTTGTGCATAGTATGGACTTGCCTTGTTCCTGACCTTCAGCTGACTTCAACGGCAGGTACAAAGGGCTGTCCTGAGCTTTGGGGTTCTCTGTACCCAGCCCAACTGACCACTCGGCATGAGCACCCCAGGGCACATGATGGACCACACGTCATTTGTTTCTGTCATGATTTTTAAAAATATTTTATTTATTCATTTTCAAGCAGAGAGAGAGAGAGAGAGAGAGAGAGAGAGAGAGAGAGAGAGAGAGAGCACACCAGGGCCACCACCTTGTGGGTCTGGCTTATGTGGGACCTGGGGAATTGAACCCCGGGGCCTTAGGCACTGGAGGCAAGTGCCTTAACCGCTGAGCTATCTCTCCAGCCCTGTCATGATTTTTTTCCTTAAAGAGGAAAAAGAAATTTGTACTGTTTGTATAATTTCCTTCTTTGCTCTGGCTCACTGCAGGCCATCAGCCCAGGCAAGGCCTCTCCTTCCCCCCAAATTAATACACAACATGTCATCACCTCTTTAAAATCAAGATCCAGCTCTCCCACTTCAACGACCTTCAAGAACTCTATTAACTCAATATATTGAGCCTTGGCTCCATCTCTGCTTCCTTCCTTCCCTCCTTCCTTCCTCTGGCACCCTCTTCTCCCCCTCCCACAAAGTAAGATGGGCTCAGCTTCAGCGCTTTTGTGAAATGCCCTTGATTGACTTGGTCACCTGTTCAAATCTCAGCTAATTCTCTTTGGTTTGCTACTCCACAACCCACACGTGTGTATGTGTGTGTGTGTGTGTGTTTGTGTGTGCCCGCGTGCATGTGTGTTGCTGGAAAATCAAACCCAGGACCTTGCACATGGTAGGCAAGCACCCTACAACTGAGCTACATTCTCAGCCTTTGGTTGAGACAAGGTGGCCTCAAATTCATTTTTCTCTCTCTCTCTGTGCATGTGTGTGTGTGTGTGCCCGCGTTCATGTGTGTTGCTGGAAAATCAAACTCAGGATCTTGCACATGGTAGGCAAGCACCCTACAAATGAGCTACATTCTCAGCCTTTGGTTGAGACAGGTTCTTGCCATGCTTTTTCAGGAACTTGCTATGTAGCCCAAGGTGGCCTCAAATTCATTTTTCTGTGTGTGTGTGTGTGTGTGTGTGTGTGTGTGTGTGTGTGTGTTTGAACCCTGGCCTTGTCCATGCCAGGCAAGAGCTCCATCCCTGAGCTGTGGCCCCACCCCAAACTCCATCTTTAGTCAAAATTCTCTAGTATTCCTTTTGTAACATGTTGTGACGGTTAGGTTTTGTTGTCAACTTGACCTTTTTAGCAATCTTGGGTGGGTCTCTGAGGATGTTTACAGGAAGGCAGCCTCTCAGTAAGGGGTAAGATGTAAGGAAGCTCAAAGAAGCTGGAAGTAAAGTCCTTTCCTGTGTGGGCAGGAAGGAAATTCCAGAGACTCAGGAAGCCATTAAGTCTGGGAAAGGGTTGTAAAACCTCACCCTAAGGCTATCTAAGGGGGAAGGAGGTTTCTTTCCCTTAGGCCCCCCTGCCTGTTTGCTATAGTGTGTGGTGTTGGTAATGGGTTTCTCTCTCTGCTTGGACCTGTGAAAGGGAGGGGCCAGCCTCTTTCACTGTTATGTAAGTTCCCCTGGATCTGTAGCTTCAATAAATCCTTTCCTCCCAGAACTGTGCCTGGTTTGGAGATTCATCCCATCGGCGTGTGGCTGACTGTGACACATGTCTTAACATCTATTCCCAAAACCAATTTTATCTTAGACCACTCATCACCTAGGAATCAGAGAAAAGATCAGGCTAACCTGGAATTCACTATGTAGTCTCAGGCTGGCCTCAAACTCATAACGGTCCTCCCATCTCTGCCTCTTAAATGCTGAGATTAAAAGTGTTTGCCACCACACACAGCTCAGTTTGCCTCTTCCACTTTAAGATTTTAACTGCCTCTGAGAGAAGAGGAGTAGAGGTGAGGAGTAGGGGTAAGTAGGCATGAGGAGTAGGGGCGAGGAGTTGGAGTGAGGAGTAGGATGAGGAGTAATGGTGAAGAGTAGGAGGAGTAGCAATGAGGAGTAGGGGTGAGAAGTAGGGATGAAGAGTAGGGATGACAAGTACAGATGAGGAGTATGGGTGAGGAGTAGACATGAGGAGAAGGAGATGAGGAGTAGGAATGAGGAGTAGGGGCGAGGAGTTGGGGTGAGGAGTAGGCATGAGGAGTAGGGGATGAAGAGTAGGCATGAGGAGGAGTGAGGAGTAGATGTGAGGAGTAGGGATGAGGAGTAGATGTGAGGAGTAGGGGTGAGGATTACGGGTGAGGAGTAGAGGTGAGTAGTAGACGTGAGGAGTAGGGGATGAGGAGTATGGGTGAGGAGATGTGAGGAGTAGGGATGGGGTATAGAGGTGAGGAGTAAGAGTGAGGAGTAGGGATGAGGTTTAGGGGATGAGGAATAGAGGTGAGGAGTAGGAGTGAGGAGTAGGGGATGTGGAGTAGAGATGAGGAGTAGGGATGAGAAATAGGGATGAGGAGTAGGGATGAGGACTAGATATTGGAGCTGAGAGCTTGCAGAAGCTCCATGAGTGTGTGGCACTCAGTTTAGTGGCTCCTTGTCTGGATGCTCAGTCCTCCACTCTCAGCACTGTGGCTGCAGTGCTGTGGACACCCTCTGACCGTCGTCACTCCACACGCCTTCGCCAGATGAACAGTGGTGCTCATGAATGTGTGTTCCGTGATGCCAGTCTTCAGCCGAGATCTTCCTGTGTCCTTCCACATCAGCCAATCGCATGTCTCTCTGACTTCAATTGTTCAGCCAATAGGTCAACCCTGACCCATCCACTGAATCTAGATCTAGAAGTCAGCCTTTCCTCCTCTCGGTCCCTAACCTATGCACTCCCAGCCAATCGCTGAGCCCGATCTCTGCGCTTGCTTAGGTAAGCATTATGTCTTGTCCAGCCCACTGGGCCTTTCCCCTCTGTGATCACTTCAATCTCCACACTGACAAGAATGTAAATTTGATTATGTTCTTTGCCAACTCATGAAGTCCTAAGTGGTTTGCTTTGCCCTCTTCTGCCCACTGGGTGGGTGGGGGGCTCAGACCAATGCCCTCCTGGCTCCCAGTGCTTCCTCTCCTCAAGGTTTTTCTCCATGATCATGAAACAATTCCCCTTTCTATTTTTACCTGGCCAACTTCCAGTTCTTCAATGTTCCTGCCCTCTGCCTGGGAACCATGGGTTCTGCATGCTTTCTAGGTTGCTGCACTTAGTATATTACCTATAGGGAGAGGGGTTCGGGCTTTTGTTTTTGCTTGCTTCCCCCCTTGTTGCATGACTTTTTCTGGGGAGTCTGCCTCTATTCACCTCAGGTAGAGAGGCCAACAACAGAGTTAAGAGGCACACATCAAGCAACCGAACAGTGCTCTCCCTTGTCTCTTACTTGTGCGATTATCCAAATCCTCCAGGCTCTCCATCTCAGTGTGAAGACCACCTGTGAGCTTCCTCTACCCATGGCCTTGGCTCTCATCAGTGTCCTGAAGGAGAGGCTATCTTTTCTTGAATGCAGGCCTCCCCTAGAACTAATGCTCCCGTAGGGTAGAGACCACTGTGTCTCCCCGTGGCCAAGCTCAAAAGAGGCCTTAAGAGATGTTTTGTTCGTAAAGTGGTCAGCCATCCTGGTTTGTGCAGATCAAACAGGGCAGGGGATCCTGGGACAAGGGATTTGCAGTGCTAGAACTGAGGGAATCCCTAGCAAACTAGCACAAGCTGGTCACTCTACCCGCTCACTACCATCACCTGAGGATTTCTCTGACATGTTTCTCTACTGTTTTCATAGCTGAGCTGTACCTGATAACTCCCCCACTGAGGGTGAACTTTGCTCATTCACCCCAGTTCTCCCAGCACCTGGCAGGGCTACAATGAATATTAATTAATAAATGAGAACATTGAACATCATTATGTCTCTTGATAATCACATTTTCCTTACAGCTTTAGTTCCACATATACAAACTATAGTTTGAATTCTAGACCAGAACAAGGATCTATGGTAGCAAAAATCCACTTCATTTTATATTTTTTATGAATGCCTTTGTTCAAAATGAATGAAGAGAAACTTGAGGCAGAGATAGGAGGATTGCCATGAATTTGAGGCCACCGTGAAACTACGCAGTGAATTCCAGGTCAGCCTGGGCTACAGCAAGACCCTATCTCAGAGAGACAGAGAGAGAGAGGGGGGGAGGGGGAGGGGGAGGGGGAGAGGGAGAGGGAGAGGGAGAGAGAGATTTGAATTTCTACCAAGAGTGACAAGAGAAGAAAGAAGAACCCAAAGAGGCTAGAATTTTTTTTTAAAAAAAAAAGTTTTACACAAGATCTATAATCCCAGGAGGCTGAGGTAGGACTGCCTGGGAGCTACAGAGTGAGTTCCAGGTCAGCCTGGGCTGGAGTGAGACCCTGCCTTGAGAAAGGGAGGAGGAGGAATAATATATATATATTATATAGTATTATATAGTATACATATAATATACATACATATTATTTATATATTATTTATAATATAATATATATTTAGAGGTTCACAATTTATTTTTCCTTATTTTATTTTATTTTAATTGTTTGCCATGATCTTACTATAAAGCCCAGGTTGGCCTTCTGGATGCTGGGATTTCCACCTAGCCTGGTCACACACATTTTTGAAAAACCCATAGCCTTTGGTATGGAAGTCAAAGTGTAGGATTTGAAAGTATCAGAGAATTTCCAATTCAGTAATTTCTCAAAAATCCCTTGTGGACGATACCTTATGTGGAAGAGAAAGGTCAGTTTCTTGGATTTTCAAACTGCAAATTAGAGTTCAAGCAGCAAGCCAAGGAGATAGATTGCAGCCACTGAGCAGTGCATATGATAGAACGTGGATGGGCTCAGAACCTTCCAGACTCTTCCTCCAGGTGGATGCAAGAGGAAGGCCATGTATTAGTAGGTTTTCTATAAGGCTCCATCTCTCAAATTGCCATCGGCTGTGGACCAAGCACACAAAAAATGAGTTTATAATGGACATTTGATTCACACCACCATATCCTTCCTCCTCGGCCTTTAAAGTGCTTGGATTAAAGGCATGAGCCACTACATCCAGCTATGAATTTTTGTGTACCTGATGTTTTTGTTTGCTCTCTTTTTGTTTTATTTTGCTTTGCTTTTTTGAGACAGGATTTCATACAGCCCCAGCTGGGCTTGAACTTGTAACGTAGCTGAAGGCTAACAGTGAACTCCTGATCCTCCTGCCTCTACCTCCCAAGTGCTCGTGCTGGGATTACAGGCCTATAGTACCATGCTGAGGTAGGAGAATTGCAGTGAGTTCGAGATCACCCTGAGAATACATAGTGAATTCCAGATAAGCCTGGGTTAGAGCAAGACCCTACCTCGAACGCTGCCCCCCCCCCCAAAAAAAAAAGAAGTGGAAAGTCAGGGTGAGGACTTTGTCCTTGGGTCTTTGGGCTGTGGGGGGGGGGGGCTAGTGAAAGTTTCGGAACAGAGCAATGATGGAGCAGACCTGAATCTAAGACCTTTAATCCTGCCACTGTTGGCTGGGGAGAAGAGGGAGGGCGGGCCTGGGCAGAGACAGTTTGAACTTGCTGGGCTTGACATGTCTTTGGGATCTCCAAGGAAGATACGCATTGAAACTTGGATTGCATATTGGTACCAGGAAGAAGACAAGGTTAAGGTCTTTGCGGCCTTGGCGTGCTCATCTATGTGACAGGAATGAGAGTTTGGTTTTGAGAACCAGACATGATGCTTTAACAAACACTCACCACAGATCCTGACTCAGGACGGCCATGAGGCAGACAGTGATGACGCTGTGGTTACCTCAGGGGGGTCAGTGCAGGGGTACAGGTCACTCTTCCCCATAGTCCTTTGTTCTCCCCAGAATTCTGCCGTGAGGTCAGGAAACAAACACATGTCAAACTTGTGGTCACCAGAATTACCTCTTCCCTCCCATGGCCAAGGCCAGACTGTGAGTGAGACAAGCCAGTCACTAGGTCTCTTTTTTTTTTGGGGGGGGGGGGTTTCGAGGTAGGGTCTCGCTCTAGCTCAGGCTGACCTGGAATTCACTATGGAGTCTCAGGGTGGCCTTGAACTCATGGTGATCCTCCTATCTCTGCCTCCCGAGTGCTGGGATTAAAGGCGTGTGCCACCACGCCTGGCTTTTTTGGGGGGAGGGGGGTTTAGGGCTGTTTTCCTTGAAGGAAGGCCGCTCTCTTAGCTTAGCTCTGTGCAGTGCTTTGCTTTGTCTTTGGTGTCAGAAAAGCTGTAACCCTGGATGCATTTATGAATGGATCCAAAAACATGTAAAATGTTATTGTTTAGGAATGTATGGAGAGTATGAATATATACACAAACACATACACATACAACTTGATGTGCAGTGTCCCTAAACTAGGGCTGGAGAGATGACTCAGCGGTTAAGGCACTTGCCTCCAGTGCCTAAGGCCCCTGGTTCAATTCCCCAGGACCCACATAAGCCAGACCCACAAGGTGGTGGCCCTGGTGCGCTCTCTCTCTCTCTCTCTCTCTCTCATCTCTCTGCTTGAAAATGAATTTAAAAAAGATATAATTTATTAAAAAAAAAGTTAAAGAACATGGGTGGAATTTTCCAGAAAATGATCTGCGTTGAGTCTAGCAAGAACAGTCTAGCAGTGCAGAAAGCCATGCTGCAAACGAGCTTCCCCTTGCAGACCTGAATCTGACTAGAACTGGCTTGTCCTCTCACTGGTAAACACCTAGGAGATTGGGCAACGTGTCCATTGGACAACACACAGCGCAGGGCTGGGATCCCTGGAGGAGAGAGAAACAAATGAAGAGATCCCTGCAGCATTCCTGGCTCTCTGCCCGAAGGCACTTTCCAGACCATGAAGGAGTCCAGGTGGACATGACAAGCTTGCTAAGATGATGAAGAAACTAGCAGAATTTGCGAAGGCCAAGGTCGTGGGAATTTGTGAGACAAGAGTACCAGAGATAGGGAAAGGCTTGTAAGAAAGCTCCAGAAGGCCTAAGCCTCCTCGAAGCTAAATTCAAAGGTATGTAAGGTGCAGCTCCATGAACCTGGGCAAAGAAAAGTCCCAGGGAGTTGTTTTTTAAAAAATATTTTATTTATTCATTTTCAAGCAGAGAGAGAGACAGAGAGAAAGAGCAACCAGGGCCACCACCTTGTGGGTCTGGCTTACATGGGTCCCAGGGAATTGAACCCCGGGGGCCCTAGGCACTGGAGGTAAGTGCCTTAACCGCTGAGCCATCTCTCCAGCCCCCAGGGAGTTGTAACTTAAATGATTTCTTGAGGTTGACAAGGCTGGGAAACATTCAGCACTCAGTAAAACAGATCCGACAGACCCTGTGGCATTCAGCCGGCCTGGTGGCACACACCTTTAGTCCCAGCACTTGGGAGGCAGACGTAGGAGGATCGCCATGAGTTCGAGGCCAGCCTGAGACTACACAGTGAATTTCAGGTCAGCCTAGGCTAGAGTGAGACCCTACCTCAAAAAACAAAACAAAAAATCCAGATGCTATAGTGGGAGCATCTGTAATCCCAGTGTGCCTACAACATAATGGGAGGTGGAAGTGAGAATCTTCTGGAAGCTCATGGGCCAGCTAGGCTGGTGATCTCAGCGGTGGACAGACAATGAGAGACCCTGCCTCAAAGCAGGTGAAAGCCTAGGACCAACACCCAAGGTTGTCTTCTGTCCTTCATATGTGTGCCATGACATGTGTGCATACACACTAATCACACTCACAGAATTTTTGGGGATTTTTGTTTTGTTGTTGCTTTTCAAGGTAGGGTCTCGCTCTAAACCAAGCTGACCTGGAATTCACTCTGTAGGCCCAGGCTGGCCTCAACCTCACAGCAATCCTCCTACCTCTGTCTCCAGAGTATTGGGATTAAAGAAAGGTGTGTGCCACCACACCCGGCTCTCACAGAATTAAAAAAAAAAATAGAAGCAACAACAATAATAACAACATCAAAAAACGCAGGTGGGACTTCCATAGCTAAAAGGCATGGGATGATCTGAAATGAAAAATTTAGGGGATACATTTGACAGCCGATTGAACGTGCAGAGGAAGGGATCAGTGGACCTGAAAATGCGGGCAAGAGTAACTTCAAATATGCAGAGAGGAAGCAAACTGAGAAGATCGAATAGACTCATGATGTCCCCAGCATATGACAGACCCGTAAGTGGTGTCACTGACATCTCAGCGGACGGCCGGGAGAGCAGAAACAGTATTTCAGTAACTAATAGCAGAGTACTTTCTGAATTTGATGGAAACCATAAACTTGTCAATTCAAGAAATCTAAGAAACTACATAGAATCAAAATTAATTGAGACAGGAACTACATTCCTGTTTTTCAACGATGGAGCAATCTTGTGAATGGACTAGACTCTAAATGTCCAGGAAATGGAGGGAGGGAACCTTCTGTAAAATGTAGGGGAGAGAGAGAGAGAGAGAGAGAGAGAGAGAGAGAGAGAGAGAGAGAGAGAGAGAGAGAGAGAGAGAGAGACCCTGTCCCAGGAAACACAAAAGGATTAGAGGGGCCCAGTGGGCGTCTGAGGGAGCGAGCAGAGAAGGTGCAGACTCATGGGAATTAAAGAGCTTGGATGCATCTCCGTTTTCCTTCTTCTCTTTCATTTGCCTCCTTGTTCCAGAGCTGAACTTGGAGGCCCATTCTCTCCGCTCTGCAGCCTATCCTGCCGTCGGCTGCGTCCTAGTGAAATTAATTGTAACTTCATACCTGAGACACTGGAGGTCATTTTCCCATTACACCTACTGTGGGAGGTATGGTTGAATTGTGGTTTGTATGCTGGGTGCATGCACAGTTTCTATCTTACACATAAATATGTCTCCAAGTCCCAGCACTTGGGGAACTGAAGAAGTAGGAGGATCACCGAGAGTTCGAGACCAGCCTGAGGCTGTAGAGTGAGTTCTAGGTCAGCCTGGACTAGGGTGAGACCCTGCCTCAAAAAAAAAAAAACAGTAACAACAACATGTTTCTAGTTTGCATTATGACTTGATTGGTTCTAATGATGTTTTTACACACCAGTGTATGTTTATTGGAATATTTGATGCTGACAATGCAAGTTACACAGTGATATCTATGTAAGACAAATTGATCATAAAATTGAAATAGTTTCATTTTCAATAAGGTATAATAAATCACGCTCCTGGTTCAAAAATAAGTATGGGAAATTTAATATTTAAAATAAAGGGCAAAGGCTGAGGCGGAGTGCAACACGGATACAGAAGGAGCCTGTTGGCAGTGGAGGAAGGAGCCTGGAGAGAGGAAGTTGTACGTCACAAGCGAGCAGGGTTAGGTGGTGAATGGCCCTCAGAGCTCTTGTTGAAATTTCATTGTCACCGTGGTGGTATTGGCAGGCGGGACCTTTAAAATGACCACAGGAGTGGGTTAGGTATTCTGAGAGTGGATTTGTTATAAAGCAAATCAAATTCTCTTCCTCTCTGTCTCTCTAAAAAAAAATCAGCTAGGAGCAATCTATTCCTGATTAAGCAGAGACAATTAATCCTATCCCATGCAAACTCCAATCATCAGGCTCTTGTCTGCCCTTCAGAAGTGTCACCTGACAGGCAGAGGGAGTGAATTCCTGTTTCCACCTTCTCAGTCTCACCAGCCAGCTCCCTGGACCTGTGAAGGCTTCCACCACATTCTGCCAGCATGAAGGCCTTTGACCAAAGCTATCATGCTGGTACACTCTTCAGTCTCCAAAACTGTGAGAAAATAAATTATTTTCTTTAGAAATGATTTTGTCATATGGTATATGTAATAACAGCAGAAAACAGATTAAGACCAAGGCCAAGTGCAATTTACCAAACCAGAGCAAAACAAAAAAGCTGCTTTGTAAAAGAAACCACTTAAAGATAAAATGGGCTCTGCATGGTGGTGCACATCTGTAGTCCCAGCACTTGGGAGGCTGAGGCAGGAGGATCACCAGTTCCAGGCCAGCCTGGGCAATACAGGGAGTTCCAAGCTGGCCTCTGTTCCAAGAAACTGTTTACAAGCAAACAAATAAAGGAGTCAGATGTGGTGGTGCACACCTGTACGTAATCCAAGCACTCAGTAAGAGGATCATGAGTTCAAGACCATCCTGTATGAGACTGTCTCAGAAGAAAACCAAAAAGAAGTTTTAAAATGAAAAATACAGGTGGGGCTGGAGAAATGGGTCAGTGGATAAGGTGCTTGCTTGCAAAGCCTAACGACTGGGTTCAATGCCCCAGTGTCCACATAAAGCCAGATGTACAAAATAGCATATATATCTGGAGTTTGCAGCAGCCGGAGGCCCTGGCATGCTCCTCTCTCTCTCTCTCTCTCTCTCCCTCTCTCTCTCTCTCTCTCTCTCTCTCTCCCTCTCTCTCTCTCTCTCTCTCTGTGTGTGTGTGTGTGTCTGTTATCTCTATCTCTCAGCTTATAAACATATAAAATAAAAATTTTTTAAATTAAAAAAAATACAGCCGGGTGTGGTGGCGCACGCCTTTAATCCCAGCACTCGGGAGGCAGAGGTAGGAGGATCGCCGTGAGTTCAAGGCCACTCTGAGACTACAGAGTGAATTCCAGGTCAGCCTGGGCTAGAGTGAGACCCTACCTCAAAAAAAACCAGGCTAGTTGTGGTGGTACATGTCTTGAACCCCAGTACTCAGAAGGCAGAGGTGGGAGGGTGAAACCCTACCTTGAAAAAACAAAAACACAAAAATACATAAAAATTTAAAAAGACAGTAGATAACATTGAGACATCTTTTCAGCAAAAAAATATAGTGAATTTAGCTTCTTCTCAACAGTTAAAAGAGGATCAATAGGGCTGGAGAGATGGCTTAGCGGTTAAGGCACTTGCATCCAGTGCCTAAGGCCCCAGGTTCAATTCCCCAGTACCCATATAAGCCAGACCCACAAGGTGGTGGCCCTGGTTCTCTCTCTCTCTCTCTCTCTCTCTCTCTCTCTCT
>PVHP010045513.1:0-13644 GCA_004024765.1 Zapus hudsonius | reverse complement strand
GAGCTTAGAGGTCCTTGTGTCGAAAATCCTTGGTTTCTGTCTCAATGGCCTATCCTGTGTTGATTGAATGACTGTGGTTATAGGTCCCTTGTTCATCATTCATTGTCTGCTGAGTTCCCTATGGATCCTCCCTGATATGACTGTGGTGGCTCCTCTCTTGTCAGGATCTCATCCATCGGCCTAAGGTTGGTTGGTAAGGATAGATAAGTCAATAATTAGCATGTTAACACACGCCTGTGGGTTCAAAGCAGGTTCCCTGGCTTTGCAAGCTTACAATCCTTTGTAATATTTCAGGAAGGACTCACCTGGAATTCCTGTCTCAAATGTGCCAAGAAGCATTTCAGAGCTGTGGCGCCAGTGATGGGAGACAGGACATGCGCAGACGTGAAAAACAGTTGAGGCCTCGCCTAAAAATGTTCAGACTACACACCGTTGTCTAAGGCAGAGGGCGCCTGTCAGAAAGAAAAGGCCAAAACTCCTCTAAGGGAGGATAACTGAAATCACTGGAGGTCGAGGTCATGGCCATCTCTAAGCACCTGAGGCCTCCCCCTGAGAGTGGGAGTCTCTGGGTGAGTGTTGGGTGTCTCTGCTCTGTTCCCATTCACCTGCTCCAGGGACCCTCATCCCCAGAGAGCCCTTCTCCTTTTGGACATTTTCCTGCTTGTTTAGGGAAGAAGACAAAAAAAAAGTACATTTCAAATTATCAGGTCAAAATCCAGGTGTGGTGGTGCATGCCTTTAGTCCCAGCACTTGGAGGCAGAGGCAGGAGGATCGCCATGAGTTAGAGGCCACCCTGAGACTACATAGTGAATTCCAGGTCAGTATGGACTAGAGTGAGACCCTACCTCAAAAAAAAATCAAGAAAAGTTATTGGGTCTGCAGGCATGGGGTGATGCATGTCTACAAGGAGGTCTGAGGCAGAAGGATTGTGATTCAAGCCCAGCCTGGGCTACACAAAGATCCTATCTCAAGAACGATGAACAGTTTCTGAGAATGACACCAAAAGCTGTCCTTTGGCCTCCACACACACACACACACAAACACAGTTAAAAAAGATTTTTGACAGCTGGAGAGATGGCTCAGCAGTTAAAGGCTCTTGCTTGCAAAGCCTGAGGGCCCAGATTCTATCTTCCAGCACCCATGTAAAGCCAAATGCACCAAGTGGCACATGTGCCTGGAGTTCGTTTGCAGTGACAGGAGACTCTGGCATGATCATTCTCTCTCTCTCTCTCTCTCTCTCTCTCTCTCTCTCTCTCTCATAAAATAAGCACTAATCAAAATTCTGACACTATAAAAGCTGAACATAGACATATTTTATGATTGACAAGCCCACTTTAGGACTCTATATCCAAGAGAAAGATGGCTAACCAGAGGAACATACTAGAACATTCAGTCAAATTATTCATAGGAGCCCAAATGGGACACCACCCATATGTCTACCAGAATAAGAAAATGAGGAATGCTTCACACTGGAAAAAAAGTGGGTGAGACCCGTAGCGGTGATCATCTGAGCGAAAGCTTCTGTTCTCTATCATGCTGTTCCTGTAAAGTACAAACGCAGGCAAAGCGGCCTGTGGTGTAGGAATTTAGATAGTGGTCAGCACAGAGGAAGGGATAGTGACTTGAGGAGGTCCTGAGGAGGCTTGGGTGCTGAAACGTTTAATCCAGGAGCAGGACAGAGAGATGTGTTCAGCTTGTAAAACAATGAATGCAGTACAGTTAGAACATGCGGTCATCAGACCAAGAACAGAGGAGCCATATCGCCTCGGTGCAGTGGAGGGTTTGTGACAAAATACCCTTGTCTGAGTGCCTACAAACACCACCAACTTATTCCTCATAGTTCTCAAGGATGGGAATATTTTTGGTACTGTTTTGTCACTTTGATCGAAGACCTGAAGTCTGGACAGTTTCCGAGGCTGGGTGAGTCTTGGTCTTGTTTGGCCTGTTCTCTTGGGAGGATGTAGAGGAGCCAAGACAGGAAGCTGAGAAGAGGGCCATACAAGAGGCCCAGGGACCTCCATGTTCCAGTGACCTGCCTGGTCCCGCCGACCTTTCAGAACCTCCCAGCAATACTAAAATAGTATAAATCCATCAAAAGATAAGAGCCTTCGCTAGGACAAAGCCCTTAGAATCTATCTCCAGAAACCTCCCCACACCCCAGGGCTCTGCTCCCATAATTCCTTAGGTGTTTCTTAACACACTCAAGTTGATCATCAAAATTAACCATCACAGGAAAGTTCTAGATGGAGGAACCGGCAGACTCAGCATCAGGTACAGGTTCGAGCCTGCTTCCTGGCTCGTTCTCAATGGCAAAGGAACCATCTCCAGCCTCCTTGAGGAGGGACTCCACAATCAATTATAAGGAGGCTACTTTAATGACCTATTCACCTCTCTTTTTTAAAAAAAAAAAACTTAAACTTTTTATTGACACCCTCCGCACATATTTTCAAAGTGCCATCATCCTAATCCCCTCTCTCCCCCTCCACCGAGCAGCTCCTCCCCAGTTCAGATGTCCTCACGTAGTTTTCCCCCCTATTACGCAGGTCTCCCGCAGGTGGCATCAGCCACTGTGAGGTGGGAAATGTCCTTGTGTCTGGAAGACAGCGTTCCCAAGCATCCCTTCCCGTCTTTGGTTCTTACATTCTTTCCTCCACCTCTTCTACAATGGCCCCTGTAGGATCTCCTCGCTTTTGTATTTTGTTTGTTTTTCAAGGTTTGGTCTCCTCATAATTGATTGTGATTCGAGATCACTGTCAGGGCCAGCAGCTAGGATGCCCTTGGCCTGGTCTCGCTGCAGGCCGGAGGCCATCTTCAAGGCAAGACTGGCACCCTGCAGTCCCTGCATCCGACTTCCATTCTGCTTGTCTTTGTGGCAGCTTCCAGCGCTCCTTCTTGTCTCCAGCATTCCAGTCTTCCACACTCCTCTGTCCTCTGAGAAGAGCCTTCTCTTCACTGTCTAGAAGAATCTGCAGCCTCATCGCCTGCAAGCCAGCCTCCCACCACCTTCTGGGCAAAGCCCTACGCAGGAGGGCTAGGCAGCAGACCGAGCTGGGATTGGCAGGTGGATGGTACACGGAGTTCACAGTACAAAGTTTCTAGATGGGGAGATGCTCTGTCTTGGAGGCCTTAACATCCCAACCCCTAATGACGATCCTAAGAATGCATAGATTCTACAAAATGGTCCTGGTACTTGCCTCTGGGGAGTAAACCAATTAGGAGAGTGTTTTTCTTCTCTACCTTTTGCCAATAATCTGTACAAGGATTACAATAGTGAGAGTCTGTGGCTCTACAAAGAAAATACAAACATTTTAAGAGGAAAATGAAATAGTTGTTAAAGTGAAAGCAGAGGAGGAAAAAGAAAGACCCAGCTCAAGATGCCCAAGCCAACTGGACTTTGGAAGTTTGGAGCTGGGAGGGTTCCTGCCTCCAGGCTGGAAAGGCTTTATAAAGTCCTCAGGCGCCATCTGCTGATGACCGTGGGCCCTGCAAGCAATCGGTGGTCAACAGCGGTGGGATCACAATGAGGTTAAAGGAAAATCTTACACATTCTCACTTCCAGACTCACTTTTGATTTGTAAGTGATCGTAATCTGAGAAAGTCCCTTGTATATAAGGCCCTGGATGGTCTCCCAATAACTAGAAGCCCTCGTGCCATTTAAGAAGGGGGGTGGTTTTAGCTTCCTTACCGGTTACATGTTCTCTTTAACTAGTGAGAAGGGTCTCCCGAGAACCCACTCTCCGCCCGTGCCATCTGTAGACAGGACTGGTTTCACCTCTACCTGTCTCCACCATGGGTCTATAACTTGGCCTTGGGCTAGCTCTGCCCTTCAAACATCCCCACGGGGGCCTCCAGCAGCTAGAAAGTTCTTCCACTCCCTCCTTAGTCCAGACAAGGCATGGGGGTCCAGGCAAATGCTCGCCCTCTTTTTAAGCAGACCCTTACCATACAGGCTGTCTGGAAGAGACTCCTGGAGCTTCTCTTTAGAGACAGGAGAGCAGACATGTCCTGCAAGGCTTGCTTAAGACCCCTCTGCTGTAGATATTGGAAACATTTTCTAGTTCTAATTCTGAAAGTGTTCTCAGATCTTTCTGAAGGTCAAGATCTTCACGTGGTTTATCAGAGAAGAGTAAGGAGAAGGCCCAACCTTCCCAGGATGGAGGAGTGGCCCAGACGTCCTGGATTGGTCCTGCGAGGCAGGGGATGGTTGCCTTATTTGGAGGGCAACAGGGAGGCAGTTCTTATATAACTGGGTGGTCTGGAGGGTGTCCTGGAGAACTGTCCACTCCAGGCTCCAGAAGTGTGCTCCAGCAGAGAGCCAAGGTACGTGGGGGGAGGGGGCTTTGTAGCTCAGGGGTGCTTGATCCAGATAAGGGTCATGCACTGACTTCTCTGCTGCCCCTTCTGAAGTGGGTCTCTGTCAGGGGCCCTTGTGAGAACGTTCATTCGTCAATGTTCTGTGTATTTCCTATGCTTTGATGCCATTGTGAAGTGCTTCCTCAGGGCTGGTTGCTTGGGATTTTATTCTGCCTTTAAGCCCTTGCCTACAAAAACTTTGTGAGTGTGCGTATGTGTGTACACATATATATTTGAGTCACCCCTGAGGACCTATTATGTTATTATTCTTATTTAAAATTTCTCTCACCAGGAGGTATGAGCTGATGACCTGGGGTGTGGCCCCCTATTTAGGGGGACTAGGGAATGTTTGCTTCATGCTTGGCCTGCTCTGGAGGAAGCCAGTCTGCGTTCACTGGGAGTAGGGGGAGGGTGCTAGATGCTGGATGCTGTGCCCACTGGGGCCTTAGACAGGAAATGCCTACAAGGCCTGGAGGGTCAGTGATATGACAGGTGTGCTCTTAGGGTGGGGTTTACTTGTTTGTTGTGGTGGTGGGTGTTTTTTGCTATTATTTCGGGTGTTCTTTTATGTTTTGAATATGAGAGCCAGAACCACACCAATGAAACCTCTAAACAGGAGTTCAAGTACATCCAGGGACACCATAGAGGGAGGTGAGGTGTGCCTGGTGCCGAGTGAGGTGCCTCTGGGCTCCTCTAACTCTGGCACTCTCTGGAAAAGCTTTATCTAGGAGACAGCCTCCCCCCCACCTTGGGACCTCCTCCTGGGTCCCTATACACACAAAGGCCGGGTGCTGGAAAACCCTGGCAGACGGCCTTGAGGATAGACTTCCACGGTACATGTCTTGGGAGCCAGATGTGACAGGCTAGTAAGACTGAGGACAGAGCAGGGAGGGAATTCGAGCACACTGGGGCCACCTTGGCACTCCCCCAGGCCTGACCTAACCTCCCCTCAGTGTCCACTTCCCTTAAACCCCTCAAAGGCCCTGTTCTCTGTGTGGCTTGCACAAGCTGTGAGCAACACCTGCTCTGGACATCCTGATGAGCAGTAGGCCAAGCTGGTGTCGCACGGTGTCAGGATCAGAGCGAGCTGAATTCAAACCAGCCGCCACCCACTGCACGGCTTTGAGCAAACTACTTGATGTCTCTGAACGCTAGAACAACGTTGTTACAAAGTAGAATAAGAATGTACCTGCTCTGTGGGAGATTTAAGTTAGACGTTATCACAGCAGGGCTTCACACGGTTGCTGACATATAGTCAGTGTGCATTAATTAAGAGGCTACTGATGAGCAAGGGCACACTGTGGCCTGAGGGGACAATGTGCCAGGATGCTGGCCTGGGAGGGACCGGGAGGAGGTTGACCCCGTGTTTTCCTGGCAGGTCCTCACAGCATGAAGCAGCCGGGCGCCTGGGGACTGGCCATCCTGTGCATGCTGCTGGCCAGCCAGCTGTCCACCTGCAAGGCCAGGGGCATAAAGCACAGGTTCAGGTGGAACCGGAAGCCCCTGCCGGGCACCGCAAACGTGCCCGAAGCCCGCGTGGCCGAGAACCACTCGGGGGTCTTCATCAGGCAAGGTCGGAAGCTGGACATCGACTTCGGCCCCGAGGGCAACGAGTACTACGAAGCCCACTACTGGCAATTCCCCGACGGCGTCCACTACGACGGCTGCTCCGATGCCAACGTGACCAGGGACGTGTTCGTGGCCGGCTGCATCAATGCCACCCAGGCTGCCAACCAGGCTGAGCTGTCGGGGCAGGTGCAGCGGCAGGTGCAGGTGTTGGGGCAGGTGCAGGTGCAGGTGCAGGGGCAGGTGCAGGGGCAGGGCCAGGACCAGGGCCAGGAGCAGCAGCTGCGCCAGCGCATCCTGTGGCGCCTCATCCAGGAGCTGTGTGCCAGCAAAAGCTGCCAGTTCTGGCTGGGAAGGGGCGCTGGATCGCAGCTGGCCGGGGACCAGCACGTCGTGCTCGGTCTCCTGGCTGTCATTTGTCTCATCGTGACCTAAGCTTCAAAGAGGATGCCAGCCACAGAGGTGAGCCAGTGGGCACCCAGGGTCTCCTCCACCCCAACCACGCATGCCTCCCCAGAACCCACCTAATTTTTGTTTGTATTTTATAAGTGTGTTTCAAGGGGGCACACCCTCCCCTGTGCTGTGCCCCTGTGGGATGTGTTCATGTGCCCCCTCAGCTCTGAACAAACCCGTAAAAAAGGGGAGACTGGGCCACCTTCCCCAGAGTCCCCAACTAATCAGAGAGAGGATGCGACCCTCCTCTCACAGGGCCAGCGTCAACTCTCGCAGTCTCTCCTCAGGTTTCCTGTCCTGTCCAGTCCCAGAGCTGGGCCATGACCAGTCACCACTGTCAAGTGCAAGTCCAACCAGTGTCTCAAGTGAAACACGGAGGTGCCGCTCTGAAGCTGAAAGAAAGGGCCTGTGCACTTGCACACCTGCGAACGCCTTCTTGTGCAAAGTTTAGTCCAGACCTCGGCTGGAAGCTAAAATAGAAAAAGGAAAATCCACTTGTGAGGAAATTGCTATAAATTCCCGAAGACCAGATGACTGCCAGATGTGCCTACGCATCCCTTCCACAAGAAAGCTGTCTACTCTCCATCCCTGCAATGGTCTGTGTGCTTAAAAAAAAAACGTGTAAATGACATTTTTGCTGCATTAATTGTTTTGAGACATGAAGCCAGGCTGGCCTCGGCCTCCTGTGGCTGGGATTCGGGTTGTGAACCACCAAGTTCTCTCTGGGTTTGATCCTAACGTGCATGTGTTTAATGTACACACATGTGAACATCTTTCAATGTGGTCCCTTTGTTAATGCTCCCAACTCTCTCTAGTTGCACTTGTCACTCCACTTTGATGAAGGTTAAAACATCTGTGAACTCACTTATTCCTATAAACTAATTATTTAACACAGAGGATAAAGAGAAATGGTATGTTTAAGCAGACACAATAAAGAATTCTTGTTTATACCATAGCAAGAGTTAATGTCTTATGAACTTAGAAATATGAGCCGGTGAGCAGCTGGTGTTCTGCACTAAGGGGCTTGTGCACTGCCGCAGTATCTGCAGCATTTCAGAACACGAGTGTTGATAAGGGTCCCTCCAGCTCAGTTCCCACTGCTATCGATTCTCCTCAAGGTCACGGCTGGCAGGCTTCAATGTGGAAAGAGGCCGAAGGACGTGGGGCGGGGCAGCCTAGGAACATTGCCTGCTCCTGGATCCTTCCTCCAGGGAAACCGGCTGCTCTGGCTTAAAGAAGCACAAAACACATACTTCGTGCATGCCGTTTCCCAAAAATAGCAATGGAGGGGGGAGAGAAGACTTGGAGATGATGATGCTCAGGGTTCACTGAGCCACGCGAGTGAAATGCTTGGGCCCTGGTGAAGTCCAGCCTCTGTGTCTTTTCGCATTTTATTAATAGTCGCACCCATCAGATTTCAGTGCCCTGGAATTTGTGCATAGCCGTTTGAATGCAAAACTTGCTTATGGTTTTTTGAGGAAACCTTGCACACGGGGCACATTTGTCCATGCTTAGCAGCCATATGGTAAACGTGGAGAATCTGGCTTTTAACTTCTGCCGGCTGCTCCTTGGGGCTCAACAAAAGCAGGACATTGGGAAGCACTTTCTAAGTTATTCTTCATGTAGCCACTTGACGCATGAAGGATGTCACCAACCTTTGTTTCCTTGTCCCATCCCAGAGTTCCCGGGATAAAATGTCTGCATTGCAAAGTGGCAATTCAAATCTGAAACAGAAAGTGACGCCACCTCAGCTTCTAGGGTTATCACTTCCCCTGTGACTCCTCCATTATCCAAGTGCATAGACGAAGGTATAAATTTGCAATCATAATACAAATGAGCTTTAATATCCTAAATTTTTCTGACCTTTATTTGCTGCTTTTTGTTCATTTCCCTGAGATTTTTGCTTCCTTGTCTCCCTGGTCTGATTCTCCTCTTCTACCCTGGGGTGTAGGCTAGGACCCTGGACTGTACTCCAATATCAATCTTTTGCCTCATTATAACTTTGCAAATACTATACTTGTGCATGGGCTGTTTGTTGCTCTGAAACTTCCCTCCCTAACTTCATAGTGCACCATGAAAGTCTCTGGAACCGATACATCAAGGTAACTGTAATATTCCATATAGCTGAATGAATTCCATAGGGCTGACTGAGTCATTTCCTTGTTGGCAGACTTTGGGGTTGTTTCTTCTTCTTGCTATTGCAAGCAGTAAACATCCTTATACTGACAGCCATCCAGTCTGGTGCTTTCACTTGTGTAGAACAGATTCACACATGCAGAGTTTCCAGGGCAAAGCCTATGTGTAATTGAAAGCTTACGAGGCTGGGGAGAGGTGCAAGAGGGGGACAATATAGGGTCAGGAGGGTCATGATCATGGTACAGTGTGCATATGGATGAAGGTTGACAAAAAGTACAAGAAAGGAAGTTGAATAGGCAGGGCCCTGTTATGCCCCCCCCCCCAGGAACTGGAGCAATTCCCATCCTCACAGCAATGTAAGAACAACGCTGACTCAAAGGTTTTCTGTGGTGCTGAAGTGTGACAGGCAATGGCCACAAAATCCAACTCTAAGCACCATTTGAATATCCGAAAATCATTAGCAGCTACCATTCTACACTTGCTTCTTGACTCAAGACATGTGGAAGGGAAACTCGGAAATGAGGCAGTGTGTGGCTCCCCACTTGGAGGGAGACTTTTGACACAGCTTCCTGCTCTTAGCGTCAGAGGATGCCTGGGGTGACGCTTGGCCTTGGCCTTTTGACAAACTTGGTAAATCGTCCAGGTAAGTACCTGCATTGCGGCGGGAATGCCTCCTAGCTCAGAAGGACTAAAGGAGCAAGGCAAGCACAGTGACGATAGCCCATGCCCTCCTTCCTGCTTGGCTTGGCAGGTGATCAACACGCCTACCCCCAATCCCTCATGTCCCACCTGGGCCTGGCGAAGTCTGTCCTGAATAGAAGGTGTGACTTGGCCTTAAGGGTCAGTACTTCCTCCCTTAAGCTTTCTAATAACCAGTGGCTGGCTTGGGGTGCTGCCTCGCTGAGTGGTGGACCCCAGGACCTCTGTGGCCAAATCCCACACCTTGCTTTTCCTTCACTGTTGTGTATGGATGACAAAGACGCCTTAAGGTACCTGTGCCCCACACAAGACATTCTGGAGTCTGCTATGATCTTTACTGATACGCTGGCAGAAGGGCTCACATACCCACGGGCAGGCAGAGTTGTGCCAGACCACACTGCCAGGTGATTGGGAAGACTTCCACCTGTGTGGAGTCCAGGTGAGTGTCGGTGGCCCCCTGCTTGAAACACAAAGACTAGACCTCCTGACAAGCCCACCCAGCCACAGTGTGTTAGCTCTTGCTGCCCCAAGGCCAAGAGTCAGTCGTCCCCCCCATCCTCACGTCTCAGCTGGGTACAAACTTCTCTGATTGCTATGCTTTGAGACATTGCTACACCAGTAGTAGATGTCCAAAGCCTGCTCCAGAAAAGCACTCCCAGCTGTTCCCTTGGCATTACCTCTAGCCAGGAACCAACCATCAAGAAGGACCATGGTGCACCCTCTAAACCCTAAAGCCTTTTACCCAAGCCTCAGAAGCCAGGCAGATGGTGGAAGAGGCTGTTTCTCCAGTTTCATGTGTGAGGCTTCAGACAGAGTAAGCCGCATAAGCTTATCACTCCCAGCTCTAAAGACTATGTTGACCCTCTCAGAATGTCCACCCCCCAATATTCAGCTGTCACACTTCCCCCCACAAGAAGCCTGATGTGAATTTCAAGCCTTCATGGGCTTTCCCACCCTTGTCCATCCTGGGGATTCCCAGGTCTTATTTTAACGCTAACCCTTTTGTGGAGAAGTGTTGTCTCTAAACAATGTAGATTGTTTGAACTCCAGAAGGGACAGCCACAAACTGTAGGAGGAAATTGGCAGGAGGCCAGCGAGGAGCTGGAGGAAACTGGAAACAGCAGGTCTGGGCCAGAAAAACTAACACAGCTGGTCTCCCTGGATGGAGGGAGATGGACAGGGCTGGGTAAGGTGAGGGTCAGGGGAGAAGTCCAAGCTTGGGGTCATCACAGGGGACCAGCACTTAGAATTAGCAGAGGAGTTATGTGCTGTGTCCACAGGGGATCTTCAGCACCAAGGAGAGGGGTTTCAAGGCTACAGCAGAGAACAGGGTACAAGTAGCAGCTGGTAACAGCTGCGTTCGAGCGTCGTCCTCCATTGCTCATTCCCCAAAAGACTGGGTCACAGGCCTGCATGGCCACACCAGGCTTTTTACATGAGTTCTGAGGTATCAGATTCAGGGTGAACCAGGGCTTGTATCGAACCAGGGCTGTTACCTGCTGAGACATCCCCCCAGCCCAGGTTTCTAAAAATTCTTAACTGTCTGCATTGCTCATGGCTATTTAGCATGCAATAACAAAATGGGGCTGGGGATATGGTGTGTGATAGAGTATTTATCTAGAATGCACAAGGTCCTAGGTTCAACCTCCAGAAGGAAAGAAGAAAAGGGACGGAAGTAAGGAAAGAGGGAAGATGGCACCCAGCCACCCTACACCTCACTGGAATGTCCGTACCACAAAGAAATATTTCTATCTTGGCCTTCATTTCCGGAATGTGTATAAGCATTACTTTCTCTTTGCGGGGAAGTTGATGCTGAGGTTAAGACAGAGTCTCAGTATTTATCCCAAGCTGCCCTTGGACTTGTGGCAATCATCCTGCCTCAGCATCTCTAGGCATCTGCCATCACACTTGGTTTGTGAACACTTCCTTCTTGACACAGATGACAGCTGTTGGTCTTGGGAAGCATGGCACCTGCTTACCAAGGGGATTCTTTTACCCCATTGGTCACAAAGCTAAAATCAGGAAGGACAAGTGTGGAAACCAAATGTGAGCCATCAGTCCACCATTTTTAAGAAATGCTGCAGGTGTGCTTGGTCCAGGATGCCTGCTGAGCAGGCAGTCTTTAAGCAGATCTTTGTAAGTCATCCATTTCTTGCCTAAAGGTCCTACCAGTCTTCCAGGCATAGCTGAAGTCAGGCTCAGACCCTCCACAGACCACCGGCAAGTTAGGCCTTGCTCCGCTCCCAAGGCCTTCCCACCATATTCTGCTCTTCACAACACAGAGTACTAACCACTGTGATCACAGCCTGTTCCGCACTTAGTTGATAAAGGTGTTACCCGTGAAGGTATAGTACGAAAAGCTGACACACACCTAAGGAAATGCATGATTAATTAAATGGATAGGCTAGCGGGCATCAGTTTTCTCATTGCTGGTGTGGAGATTACAGACAAGCAAAGGAGGAGGCCCTCATGCTTCCTGGTCATTGAGCAATGGTGGAGACGTCAGGGTTAGCTAGGGCCAGCTTAGTCTAGATCAAGAGGCTGCATGTAGAAAGACATGTGCAAATCTTTAGACAAACAGCCGAGTGTATGGCCAGAGCAGGATAGTCAAGATGGCCTGGGACTATGCTCAAAACAGACAAAAAGTAAACAAATCCCTGACTGGAGAGATGGCTCATTGGTTAAAGGCACTTGATTCCCCAGAATACATGTAAAGCCAGATGCACATGGAGGTACATGCATCTGGTGTAGTGGCAAGATGCCCTGGTATTCTCTTGTTTTCTCTCTCTCTCTCTCTCTCTCTCTCTCTCTCTCTCTCTCTCTCTCTCTCTCTCTCTCTCTCTCTCCCTCTCTCTCTCTCTCTCCCTCTTACAAATAAAAATAAATTCATTGCTATCGCTTGGATCTAGAATGTTCCCCAATGGCCCATGGTTAAGGGTGTGTTCCCTAACCCATGTGGCTATTGGGAGGTAGTGTGATCTCTAGCAGATGGTGTCTAGTGAAGGAAGTAATGTCATTGGGAACATGGCCTTGGAAGGGGCAAAGGAGTCCTTCCCATGTGCTTTCCAGCCTCCACAAGGTGAACAGTTTCCCCCATCATGTATTTTCACCATAGTGTTATCTTACCACAGCTCCAAAAGCAATAGAGCCACCTCTGTGGACTTGAACCTACAAAACTTTGAACAACTTCTCTT
This sequence comes from Zapus hudsonius, assembly GCA_004024765.1. Classification (NCBI taxonomy): domain Eukaryota; kingdom Metazoa; phylum Chordata; class Mammalia; order Rodentia; family Dipodidae; genus Zapus; species Zapus hudsonius. The sequence continues at coordinate 1,243 of PVHP010045513.1, read as the reverse complement.
CATTATTGAGACATTTACTCAACCATGTTTATAGCAGCTCAATTCACAAAAGCTAAGAATTGGAATCAACCCAGATGCCCATCGCTGGATGAATGGACATCAAAATTGTAGTACATATACACAACAGCATTCTACTCCACAGCAAGAAAAAATGATGCAATGAAATTTCAGGAGAGTGGAAGGACTTGGAGCAGATCATACTCAGAGAACTCACACAAGAACAGAGAGACAAACACCACATATTCTCCCTCATCTTTGCTTCCTAACCAGGTTCAGCTTGAATAATAAGCAAATCTGACAAGCAACTTGAGAGACAGATAATAAGAATGGAAGGGATTGACGGGAGGGAATGGGAGGGTGGGGGAGATGTGCACAAAGCCAAATCCAAAATGAATAGGTACCATAGAATCCGTACTCCTGGACTAAAAGGAATATGGGAGTATCATCTGGTCAGAAGGGCCCTGAAGAAGGTGAGATGAAGCCTCATCCTAATACAATTAGCTCTGGTTTGTAACTCCCAGTACCAGGAATCAGTTACTACCCACATTGAGCTGTTGATCGGAGAAATCTATGAGGTCCCAAAACAACACAGGCTTCTGTCAAAGCACTCGATTACCCACCCAAGGTAAAAGATAAGACCCTACTGTTGACACTGCAGGATGCTGACACACAACATCAAGTGACCCGGCTGGAATCTGGAAGGAAACCAGTTCCCAGATGGTTAGCCTGCATAGGGCTGGGATTCACTACATGAGCTGCCAGGGGAGAGTGGACAACAATATTGGAAGAAAGCAGCGGACATTGTGAACAGCATGGCAAGATGTACACACCTGTGTAATAGTGGCACTCAACTCAGGCTCTCTGATTGGCTAAGAGTTCTGTACAGTGGCAAGGAACCCTTAGCTGGAACTGGGATCCAAGCCCAATTCCAATGGAGACCAAGAATGTGGACTCCATGGGTAAGCTTCCACTAACCAAGGGCCTAAAAAGAAGCTATACCCACTATAATCTTGCCAAACTAACAAAACTTGTCTCATTTAACCTATGCTGATCTCACTCTCCATTGGAGAATCTGTCTGTATTTTTCAGAAGGCAGTGAGAACCGTGGACAATGTAATTCTGCCAAGGCCAGAGATGACAGCTGACTCCCTGGCAGGAGATGAACCACCCCTAACACATCAGCTGGGGCCCAGGTGAGACCACAGAGGAAGTGGAGAGATGAGCAAGAGTGCTGCTCCCACAG